>NNCF01134370.1:0-18277 GCA_002313205.1 Laupala kohalensis
ATGGGTAACGATCCTACTTAACACACAATTGAATTTCTGCTATTAACTTAAAAATAACCAAAATTCAAAAATTACTTTCCCTGTTTGGGACAGCTAACTTTTTAAGTTATGATGTTCATATTCCATATTTTGCTTTAAAAAGCAAAAATCACAATAAAAAGGCTATGAAAATTTTGGTTACATAGAGTCGCCTAGGCGAGAGGTGGTGCTATATGGTATAATCAACATATTAGTCAACTGGGAGTGGCCAATATTCTGTCCTTTGAGCTTATTTGGAGAACATTCTATTTCTCAGCAGCAGTGAATGTGAAGAAAAATGATTAATGGAAAACAATNCATTAAGAGTAATGGTATTTATCACCTTATAAATTAATGAAGATAGGTTTTTTAAATTTTCTGGACTAATTTTTTGTTACAACATATCATATGTTTCAATATCACCAGGAGACACATTAATATAAAAAAGCAATTATATAATATTTTTTTATTTCAAAATGGAAAAATCAAGGAAATTGTTCATGAAGTAACCAGTTATTTCCAGAATTGAAACTGGGAAACACAGAGACATGAGGTGGTATTATCTGCCTTTTGTGAGCATCAGTAGAACACACAATGAATACAAAAGAAGAGATTATGTGCATATTCTAAAATGATATTTGACTTTCATTAAGTAAACAGGAACGGTATTATTTTTTTGTCAATAAATTTATTTAATATCATTATAATTTAATGTTCACACAAACAACCGTGCGATATCTCATGATGGAGGCAATATTGAATTTGATGACTAAATTTGTGTAAATAAATAAAATATTATGTCAACAACACAGCTCTCCGAAAATATCCAAATAATTATTGGGATTCACAAATATATATAAAACGTATTACCTGATTACTTTTTATCTCTGTTTTGACAGAAAGTGAAGCATCGTTCTATAGAAATAAACAATACAATAAGAATCCAATTTAATAAAGAACCTTTAAACCTAATAATAGTTTTATTATAATTTAGAAAAATATTTGAAGACACCCTTTATTCAGATTTTTGGAAACAGAACATTTTAATTTTCGCTCATATCATTCTAAGGGGGTAAAAAACATGGATTCCGAATATATAACTAATAGTTACGAAATACAAACAAGAAACAAAAACAATGAAATAAGCAGAAACGGGTATCGGAAGATGACATAGTGAACACTTGGGTCACAGGTTCACAGATCCCAGTTGGTTAGTTCTCCAAAGCAGTTTATTGGATTTCAATAATTATAATAAAAAAGCAAAAGCTGTCACGTAAGGCTGCATGACAATGAAATAAATAAAGTAATATAAAATGCAACTAGCTAGCAGCCAATTCCTAGGAAATCTCAGACTGTATAATAACAAAGGGCATGAGAGCAGAAACAGAAGATATCACACTAACGTCACCCTAATACACACACCTCATTTGACACTAATACAAAAATTCAAGTTTCAGAAACTGAAAACTTTTATCATGCACCTACAAAATTAGAAAAGTAATACATTCAATATGCCATAAACACAAATTCAACCCTTCTGGATCAGGGAATTTGTAAAGTACTTACCCGCTTCTAAAACTATGAATTTCCTTCATAAATCAAAAGCAACTCTCTTCACTTCATCTGCTTTGGTCCTTTCCAACTTCCTCCTCCAATCGGTCGCACAACACCACAAACACACACAGTATGTGACCTTGTGGGGTCTAACCAGAGAAAAATTACAGAAGATCAGAGAAGGTATGAAAAGTGGTTCACACATCAGATGAGCGCCCGGCACAGGAGCATGCTTGACACCAAATGAAGCAATAATGTTGTAACAAGTAAAATAGTTTTTAATACTAATATATGATAAGTTTCTTACTGACTATGTACTAGACAAAGTAATGTTGCAGACCAAAAATAAATGAAAAAAAGAACACACACACCAGGAATAACTGGATGGCCATTTCTTGATCATATATTTTTAACACAAAAATATACTGTTGTCATATTTACCAAAGAAACTAATTACTGACAAATAAAACCTTAAATATTTCAATCTATCTTTCTCTCAATTAATAATACCATTCTATAATTTTGGAAATTGACTTGAAGTAATAATTAAAATAAGCAAATTATCAAAATTAAAATTTCCTCTCAACCATAAAATTATAATAAAATTAAAGGTGTATATGCACAAGAAATTGCTTATAAAACAAGCAATTAGAATTTTTCTGTCAACTTGTTCTTACTCAAAAACAAAATGTTTTCAGTACAGGACAATCCATAAACCATGCAATCCTTTTAACAACATGAATGCTCATCAGTCCTGATCAAAAGTTTAATTCTTAAAATTGGTCTCCCTTATTTTCCAACAAAGGCATTAAACACGATACACTTCCATTTTTACACACAACTTTAGCATATAATTATTATGATCAAATCGAATATATAGCAATTGAATTGACTGAAAGAACTTTTGTAAAAAAATAAATTTTCCTCTAAATATTGTACAATAAACCACTAGCTGTTTGAAATCATACAACAAAAGACTCATCATGAGAGATTTCACGGATGACCTAAAAGTTCTCAAAACGTTTATCCTATTGATATGTACTAACCAATCATACTTGTTAAAAAAGAAAAGCAACTTTTGAGCTCACTTTATAGTCTTTCCAAAGAGCTTACTCAAGAATCAATTCATCTTTTATCTGAAAGTGCTAAGAAAAGTGAGTAAATTTTATGTACTATTTACGAACTTAAATACTTCTTTGTAATACTTTTTCTTCTGTTATTTGAAACATTTAACACACAATAACTATTATATAAACTTTGATGAGAGGGTTTTTGAAACTTCACACTTAGTATTCTGGCTTGTCCTTGATTCAGCATCAAGATGCTGAATACGATTAAAATGAGAAATCATGAAATAAAAATTAGAAATCCTTCGAATCAAATATTAGAAAACAAGAAAATATTACTGAAAAAAAATTGAAGGACAATGGGTATGTACATCTACATATGTTAAGTAACATATCTGTAGAAATTGGCCTCCATTACTTGACTATTCCGTTATTACAAAATATTGTGATTCTGTTAGCTCTAAATGTACCTTGTTATTCAGGTCTTTAGTGCCCTTGTTAACAACAAGATGAGATTCTGCTGCTCCCTCTTTAACTGAATAGATAATAATTGTATTGATATCTGTAAATATTATCTGTAAATATGAAATAGATGAAGTCAATACAGGGTATTTTCTCTAGTAGTGGAATAAAACAACTGTTCAAAGCCACTTCTGCTCATGATAACTTGATATCATCCACAATTTATTTGACAGTTATTAGCGCTAAGGCATTAGATAAGATCATCTTAAAAGCAAAGACTGACTTGGAGAGAAGAGAAGTTTCCAAGGAAATTGTGGCAATTTGTCAATAGTAAAGTTAAGGGAAACTATATATAAAAGAAAGCAAGTAGAATTAATTTTTTTTAAATTAACAACAGGAAAATAACAGATGAGAGAGAAATGAGTAATTAGTTGAATGATTTTTTCACCAATATTGGTCAGAATTTAGCTAGTAAAATTACTCAACCATTGACTCCCATGAAACTACCAGTACCTTAATACTATTCAATATTTTTAATCCCAACTACACAGCATGGAATAGTAAAAATTATAAAGTATCTAGAAGAAAACTCTGGTAGTATGGATGGAATCAGCATTGAGGTATTAAAAAAGATTTCTGGTTATATAGTTATATCTCTTGAACATATCTATAACTCATGCATTAGGCCTGAGAAATTAAAGAAATTCATTAGAATACTACTGCATAAGATTAGTGATCATCATGGTACTACAAACTATAGGCCTATTTCATTAACATCCAATATTGCTACATAATTAGCAAAAAATTATCCATTCAGATTATACAATTATTTTGATTAGAACAAAATTGACCTAAAAATCAATACGGATTCAGGAAGAATTATGGAATGAATGATTCCATAGCTTTATTGACTGATAATGCCTAGAACAGTGTTATTGAGAGCAAACCTATCATAGCTGCATTCATAGATCTTGCCAAGGTTTCTTACACAATTGATCTTGAAATTTTATTGAAGAAATTAGATAGATATGGAATTAGAGGTCACAATAAAAAATTACTAGAAAGTTATTTTAATAATAGGCAACAAAGAGTGTAATAATTGGAAAATCATTAAAAATAATTACGGGTGTTGCACAAGAAACAATATTAGGAATGTTACTATTTATCATCTACATTAATAAAGTTATTCCAACTGACAACATTACAACTTATGCAGATGATACTGTTGTTCATTGCACTGGTGGGATCAGGGAAGAAGCTGCTGAAAAAAATTACTTTTTATTTACAGAGATTAGCAATTTTGCTATCTAACAATCTCGTAACTTTGATAAAACAGTGTTTATAACATTTGGTGCATTCATATTTAGTATTCCTGGTGTGAATGTATATATAAATGGAATGTCTCTGCAAAGAGTGAACTACTACAAATATCTTGGAATACTAATTTATTGCCATGCAAGATGGAATTATCATGTTGCCACTATAATTTAAAAAAACAAATACTATCTATTTATGTTTTATAAATTAAAAAATAATCTTCAACCAAAAGGTCTACTTGTAATTTACCATGCACTGTTCCATGGTGTAGCAACCAATGGAATAATTGGATGGGTTGGCATATTATAATGTATTTATACCTGTACAAAATATACAAGATAGTTTGCTTTAATTTATTAATTTAACAAAAAATGAAACATATATTAAATCTCTAGAGCACCTTTTCTCTTTTGTCTTTACTTTATCATTATGAATCTAAAAAATAAAGATGTTTTAGAATCTACTTGCATTACTCATAAAGAAGCATACCCCTCCTGTAAAAAAAATAATAATACTTCATAACTATAGTAAAATGGAAGCTCGTAAAAAAATTAATGCTCTAAATAATGATTTAAAGATGTGGAGTGACTGAAGAATGAATTTGAAACATAAAATATTGTTATGGATCAATAAATAAAATATGTTAATAGTTGTTTTTATAATTACAAGAAATTGTAAAAAAATTACAACTATTCTTTGTATTTGAGGTTTGTTCCATCTGGATTTCATACAAAAAATTAATATTTAAAACTGCAGGATTTCCTGGCCAGTGCTATGTACAGGAGAATTGCTCTCCTTTTTGGGATATGATGTATTGCTTGCATTATGCATTTTACATTGTATATACTGGTCAAAGTAAATTAAAAAATAAAAATTGTGTGTACTGTAAAATAAGCAATATTCTATCACCAAACAAATACATTTCTGAAATTGGAATGGGCGAGACTTATCTGATATAAAAACCAAAGCACTTCAGAAGGAGTAAAGACAGTAGAGAGAGATTATTGTTCCATATTCGCACACATCAATACAAAAAAAACAAAAAACATTTACCTTGATGTCAACAACCACTTTTCCATAAACATTACTTAAAGTTACCATGATCTGAATCGAAAAATAAACAATAACTCTATCTGACCTGCAAGTTTTGTTACAATTTGAATACTGCTCATTCCAATCCAAAATAAACTTATTTACCTCTGTCTCAAAATTCCACATTTTCATTAGGTCAATACCTTCAGGACTTGCTTTTAAAGAACTGAGTTAAATAAAAAAGTTATCTAAAATTTCTCGTAAATGTAGAATATTTTGGTGCCAAATAACAATTTTTTTAGTCATGTCTAACACTGTTCAAGCCTACAAAAGAAAACTTATTACATAAAGAGAACATTACATACCATTACATTTATAAACATAAGTAAAAATGAAAACCTGATCCCTATACGGAGAAAGTCATTTGCCGCCGTGTGTGAACATCAGAGAGAAAAGACCAAAACTCAAAATGTATATTTTAAATGTAAAAAATATTTCTCTGAAATCTTGTTCAAATTGTATTCCAATTGAGTAAAGTATGAAGAGCTTAGGAATCAATGTTTATAAAGGTTATACTAGGAAAGTGCGTTTGTGAAGAAGCACTTCTACAGCTGAGACGTACATTTCTTAAATGTTTGGAAAGGATATACATAAGGGAACGATGCAACCCCACTGGGGTATATGACATTAAAAAGAATATCAGAATACACCAAGTTTAAATTACACAACTGATGCATAATTTTACAAAATATAACCAAATTTTATGATGGGGTAATAAAAAACATAGGTGTATTCTAAAACAAACTTCATAGAATTTATACTACTTTGTATAAAATGTATATTAATAATTAATAAGGTGGAACATCCTGTGCCAGACTCTCCAAATACGCTGAAAAATTCATATGGAAGTATTTTTTAATACAGCTCGTCGCTGCTGAGGAAATTAGCAATTGTCACTAAAAACTAGAAAGATCGATCATCATGAAAAGGGCTCTAATGACGTTGCTGTTGACGAGTCCTAAAGCCCCCCACACACAAAAAATCATCATGTAATTATAATATGAAAATTATATTTTATCACGGTTTATTATACATTTCATGAATGTAACTTCATTTGGAATTTAAATAATTAACTTATTACATTCTCATACACGTAGTATATAGAAAATATTGTAATCGTGGAAAAAAAATAAAAAATGAGATTTTGAGGAAATATCCGTTTTGATGATCCCTGATTCTGAAAAAGTGAGGTTTTCAGTATAACGTCCGTCCGTCTGTGCGCAGCGATTCTGAGTACACGGAAGAAGCAATTTAATTCGCATTTCGTATTTATGGTAAATTTTTCTTGTTGTCGATGCACTAGCACTATTTATTTATTTTTTTACTTTAAAACATAGGGTACTTTACATGAAAGTCAAAGTACTCTTTTCAATGTTTCTCAACAAATGGCTCCAACGATTTTGCTTAAATTTTCAGNNAAAAATTGAAAGACTCCGACATCCTCAGTGTATTTCTTTTCTTCAAATTGTAGTATTTAGATATCTAACCATTAGAATTTATTTTTCCTATTTCTTGTTTTCTGTCTCAAGATTTTTCAGGATTTCTCTCACATTTCAAATATAATTTAAAACAAGAAGGTGGCAAAAATTGGAAGAAAAATATTATTACAATGTGTGATCAGCTCTTCAAAATTATCAATTTTTAAATCATTAAACAACCACTCCATTCTTCAAGAGTTTGTTCCACTGAATCCACTAATCTTTCAATGTCTAATTCATTAAATGTAAATTCTATTTTTCTGGCTCCTATTCTAATAGTAAAGTATATATTATTTTGTAAACGTTACAAGTTAAACAAAAAATATATANTATAGTCTTCTGCTGTCTATAACATATATTTTAAAATGCATTCAATAATAATTCTCAGGTACTCATAACTTTCAACCCTACTTCATATTACTTATCCTATACAAATGTAATTGTATTTTTTACATCAAACACAAAATGAATGCTTATATTTTGATATCTCTAAAGGGTTTCAGCAAATGATTTATTCAGTTTTCTTTAGATCATATCATCAATATCCAAATAGTGAAACAAAATACTTTTCATTAAAAATTCTTTGGTTTTTTATTGGAAAAAATATTCACAGCCATTTAAATGAATGCATAATGACATAAATTTTTTGTCATACTTTATGAGTATGGGATTCTTAGTTTACTCCACAATTACTCTGAGATAATTAACATGATCTTAATGATCATACAGAAACTACTCTGCAATGTTAAAAACCTTATTTATTGAATTCTGTTCCATCAGAAATAGAAATTATTTCACGGAATAAAAATTGCAAAACATTGAGTAAAAGCATTAAAGAATGGCTTCAAATACAATTATCAAATGATTGTTACTATGTATGTGTAATACCTGAAGTTAAATAATGAACCCCGTGACCCAAAACTATATGATATAAATACAAAAATTTAATTTCAATTTGTTGGTGTGTTTGAGTTGATTTGTGGAAGACAGCTTGGGTTGTTTTAACCTCACGAAAAAATTTCAGGTAACTTTTAAAAAAGTTACATGAAAATTTATTGGGTCTTTTATTTTCTGAAATTTTGCTAGGTTTTGGCCTGAGTCAGCATTAGCTTCGTAGCAATATTTTATTGGATATTTGCTGGTTAAAGTTGAAAGTGAAACAATTTTCAAGTGTCAATTTTCAATGACTTGTCTTTCAATATTTGTAATTCTAATTAAATAAATAATGAAAAACTTACAACTTTAGATGAATGAAAAATATTTTTATTTTTTATAAATAGCCCACTACATTTTGACATAGATTTTCACGTCAGATTATCAAGTAAGTTTTTGATTATTTATTTAATTTGATTGAATTATGGATTTTAGCAGTAGAAGAATTTGTAATTCTGAGTTTCTTGCTACTATTTAGGGTGACAACCTTCCTCTTTTTGCAGGCTCAGAGATTTTTGAAAGTGGGGGAAAGAAAAGTATTCTTGTGCCTCGTATTTACAAGACACAAGAAAAGAAATAATAAACAATATGGTTCCACTTCCAATGCTTTTATAACAAAAGGAACAACTACCCATATTTTCACAAATAAGGTATTATATAATCTGTGTTTTTAGAACACTAACTGTCACAGAAAATGGAAAATTTTACAAAAGTTTTTAAAATGGTATTTAATACAGTGGAAATAATTGTACAGTAATAATACATAATATTTAATACAGAATTTTTAATATAAATTAATATTTAATAAAGTAATAATGCAATATTTAACACAGTTCAAATCTTGGTCCTGTCTTATATTTTCATTCAACATAACAGAATATTTCATTGTTTGTACTGAGAAAAGAGTGGATTCTGAGAGACTTGCTACAAATTAATTTTACTATATTTTTTTGACCAACAGTGAATACATGAGATCTAAGTTTTTAGATAAGCCTCTACCCTGATTCCAGATCACACCCAAATTTCACTGCTATTAGTACAAAATAGCATTTTTTTCAAAAGGGCTCTGTACATTATTTTGATAGCAGAACTTTCTGGCATAAATTCACTTAACTTGTTATTAAGATGCGAGTCCCATGTTATACTGGTTTCAATAGTTAGACCAAGATGTACACTACAAATAAATGTTAGAAATATTAACTACAAATTTATTGTCACTAGACAAAATATTAGGATCATGACTTCTTACAAAATTAATTTCATAATTGTTTTTCACTGTCATGAGTAATTAAAGTGTGAAGATAGCCAAATAATTATACTTTATAATTAAATTGATTTCTCTTCATATCAAATATTAACTTATTTCTTTAATTTGTAATAGTTATTTAATTTAACAGATGAAATACAAAGCATTTTTTTAAAATTTACTAAATAGATCATTAATTTTTGGACAGGTAATCTGCTTATTTTTAATTTTGCTAAGTCAATGTGACATGAATACCCATTCTGTTAGGAGGATGGTTGGGTGAATTATCAAGTTGAGTACTTCATCCTTTAAGTCTCTGGTAATTTCAATGCATTGTGTGAGAGTTATTACTTCAAGATTCTGTTACTACAAAATATTGTGTTTCTGTTAGTTCTAAAATTACTTTGTTATGGAGGTCCCCAGAGCCTACATTAACAAGATGTGATTCACACTGCTCCCACTTCCATATAGAACTGTCTGTTCAGGAGGTGAGGGACGCTCTTTTAATGACATCATACTGTAGGGAATAGCTTGCTCATAAAAAGAATACTATTGACAATATATTTTTATTATAATATTTACCAAGTGCTTGATTTGGTTTAAAGGAAGTTGAAAACGTACATTCAAACACCGCAAGTGCGCTCCTCTCTGCCATAGAGGGCAACATGGAATTGACTGGGAAAAGGATCAAGAAGATGGAGGGACATAAGAGAATAATTGCCTCCAAATTTAATAGCTTCAAACATGCTGCCTTTAATGTAAGTAGAAAAATTGAAAATAATTCTGTTGAAGTGAAAATCTTAATATACAAATGACAAGGTATTATGAACTACCATCCATGTTGCAGATCACTAATGAACAAAACAATGATTGTAGAGATGGAATTCCTTAATCCAACTTCATAAAAAACAGAAGGAGGAGGAGAATCGGAGTGTGTCTAGCACTACGGGCACTTGTAGATTGTCATGTCTCTCTTGAAGTTGTCATAGACAGAATTGCTATCCTTCAGGCAGAGAGCAGATCTGCAGACGTCTGTATGACAAAGGGCACAGCTCCATATAGTGCCACTGTAGTCTTTAATTCTAGCAATGAGGAAGAACAGGATGATCAAGAGCAGAGACAGGATGAGGAGCTGGGGACAAAAGCAGGCCCTACATCTGCTCCTGCTCATGGTGTTTCCCTATTCCAGTTGAACAGTCATGGTTTGGAACTAGGAAAGCAGCTGCTAGTGTAGATTTGCGGAAGGAGTATTGGAATTATAATGAGTCCCAGGGGAAGCTAGTAGATGAAAAAATAAAACTATTTAAGCAAGTTAATTGCTTCGAGGTTACAAAATCATAAAATAGAAAAATTTAATTTTAAAAAGCAGGCAATACTAAAGATTTTTAAAGGTGAAAACAAAAAATAAAATAATAAAATGGGGATAGAGGATTCCACATTTTAAGATTTCTGAACATTTGAATAAGAATTTTGTTATTTGTTCTGTTTATTGTATTCCTTATATATTTTTTTACTAGGGGAGTGAAGAAATAAAGAAATTCCAGTCTTGGGTATATTCTTCCGCCACAATATGTACTACTGCGGTATAAAACGGACTACTACTAAACACTGCTTCATCACGCCTCACCTACACAATGTAAATCCTTTTTTTAGCATTATGAATAGCAGTCAAGTTAATATGCGGATTTTATTTTACAACTCTAATATTCATGAGAATTTTTCATATGTTTGAAAATCTGAATGTAGCTTCCATCCTAAACCAGCAAGCACCTGGAAAACTGATTGTTTAGTTGACATCCCTGACATGTTAATGTAAAAGATAAGGAAGTTAGTTGTGCCTACTCAAATCAAGTCTGTCTGCAAATGTGTAACAAACTGCAAGTGTGTAACAATTGCAATGAAATTATATATGACAACTCAACAGACTTTTTTTGTCATGGCAGGGTAAATCACAAGGGTGGTGGATGCCCTACCTAATGCACCTTCTTCCAGACGCATGATGAATGTATGACATGAGGGTGAATGACAATGAGTGAATGTTCTGGTGAAACGGGAGAACCCCGAGTAAACCTGCCGCGAACACCGCTCCGTCCACCACCTCGGATCGGACAGTATTAAGGTTCAAACATTTATAAAGCATATTTTAAATTAGTGGTAACAAACAATAATTAAAATTGTGGACCAAAATTGTTATTAAAGTTAATAAAAACTGAGAACATACTAGAAATTTTGCAGTCCACCTAGTTGTTTCCTTAGCCAATTTATTTGTAGTTGGTATTGCTAAACTTGTACTGAATACCTATAGGATAACAAGAAATAATGGCTCAAACAATATAATTGTTCAATTACATCACTGCTAAAAAAGTATTAAGATGAAAAAATTCCAATCCTGGGACTTGGTCCCTTTAACTTCACTTTAAAATTTAAATGCTGTTATTAAAAACATTGATTCAAGAAACTCCTGATGAACACGAGAGCATTATTGGAAATATACTTCACTGGGCGATAATAGTCATCCACCTGAATTCTACTTGTTACTAACAACTTGTTGTAGTGAAAATCTTGAAATTTTGTTCCATGTTAAAGGGAGAGAAAATAAGAATTTATGATTATAGCATGATCTCACGTGTGAGTATCTAATATTTAAAAAAATACTTATTTCATGTTATATTCTCCGTAACCAGAAATATTATGATCAAATATATTTAATTTCCTTCCAATAATCGGAATGGCCACATTTTCATACAATCAAAAATTTATTCCTTGTGACGATTTTTCTTGTCCTCGATAAGGGAGAAAAATATAGTTGTATTAAATAACATGAGAAAGAAATCTTGTAGTAGGGTTCAGTATCACTGGAAAAGATTTGTGAATATTATATCATTATTATTTTTTTTCTTCTTGTTTCAAATATTAAGGATTACCTCATGTATATAGTCACCTGCAGCTATAATTGTGTACCTGTTATTTCTGGAACTGCACTGGGAGTGTGACACATTAATTTGTTCCAAGAAATTGCATGTTGGCTTTGCAATAACTTTTTCAAAGAGTTTTATGAGACTTGAAGAGATTCTTATTGGTCTGCAATTTTTTACCTTTAACATGATTATCTTACAGATATTTACAAGATCTTACAGATACAAGCTTAAGATATAGATAATATCTTATAGATACAAGCAATTAAATTGTCAACAAAGGAAGAAATATATAAGGGAAAACAAGATATATATAAACAATCATCTCACACTCTATACTGCCAATCTGCTATGGAAAACTAAGCAGATTGCTAAAAGTAAAAATTAGGAATTTATTCGTATCCAGAATGGGAAAGTATTTATGAGAATAGCATAAAATATGAAATTCCCAAATAATTAGAAATAAAAAATATCTTAACAGTATAACTTAGATTCAATATACAATATTCTCAGGAATTGTATTCTTTTTATTAATGAATTGAGACAAAATAGAAATATGAAAGAAAAAACTTATAATTTTAGAGAATTTGAAAGGAATTTAAATAAAAATATAGATAACCATAGTATTCTGCATGGAAACATTAGATCTTTGAAAAGAAATTGGTACGAGTTACATCATCAACTACTTTCTGACCAAATTAGAACCAATAGTTCTCACGCAGATTAATATTGAAGGTACTCAAGCAGTGAATGAGTATAATTTGAAAACCTATCAAATTCTACTAAGAAATGGAAGAAAAAGGGGTGGGATAATGTTTGTTTTGAAGGATGATTTCAAATTTAATATAATACAAAAAATAACTCATAATTGCGAATCCATTACTGGAAATTCTGCTTCAGGTTCCAAGTAGGCTGGATTTGTAACTAAATGTAGTGATTTAAAAATAACAAAAGTATGATCATTGTAAGCGATTAGATGAGAACAAATTTGTTATTGAACAATATCAAACAATTCCCATCATTCACAATTGTACAAGTAGTGGGTATATATACAAACGAACGTGAACTTGAATCCATAGTCATACAAATATCAAAATAAATTGTATTGAAATCGGTTTTTAATAATTGACATTGTCCTCATTTCAAGTCACCTTCAGTTAAAATGTGTTCTTTTTTTATAACACAGTTGCTTAGAATATTGATGTATTTTCTTACAATAATAAATGTAGTAAATAATTAAAAGACTGCATAATGGAAATATAAACAAAAACCTTTTCTTTCTGTTCTAACTGAGTTTTTTCTCTGTTATGTATACATTTTATTTTAACAAATGTATTGTTATGTATTTGTTTTTTCCTGATTCATTATTGTTTTTGTTGTTTTCCACTTTTTATTTTATTTTTTTCTTTGCAGTTACAGTTTTTTGAATGTAACTGAACCTATTTGTTGTGTCCTGAACCTATTTGTTTCAGACGAATCCCTATATACTAGTAAAAAGCTTTTTTAATATTTTAAGCTTGGTAGCAACCCCAAACATATATTTTAAAAGTGTGAAATTGTATGAATTTTTATTTTTATATTTATAAAAACCCAAAGCTTACTAGCATACTCTCAAATTAATTTTTGAAATCTGTAGTTCTGATGGAATGCTTTTAGACAAAACTAAATGGGAGGGATTCAAAAATTGATTTTTAAAGATCGACTCTACCGTGTACTTTCAAACAGTTAAGATAGTACTAGCGTAGGTAAAATTAAATCACTGAAATATCTGAAATCACAATAAGTACATTTTACTCTGATAATTTATGACGATTTCAACTTGAAAAACATATCTCACCGGCCATTTAAATGAAATAATTGCAGTTATAATTCATGTTGTAATACATTGCGTCTTATGGAAATATCACTTATTAAAAGAACAACTACTTTTTTAAACCACAAAAATGACGGAAGTTAACTTTCACTTGTAGTAAATTATTCCTTGAATTTTTACGCCACAAAAATTTATGTCACCGAGCATTTGAGAATGCTATTCATCTTTATCGGTGGTGTGATGCATAAATCACGAAACCCATACGCTGTGTCGCGTTGTAAACATACTCTCGTGCGTTTTAAAGGAGACAAGCGAGTTCCTGATTATTGTTTGTGCTGTTTTATTATTCGTAAGACTAAAATAATCATTTTTTTCTTCCGTGTTATTCATACTGTTGTATTTTAAGACAATAATAATAATAATAATAATAATAATAAAGAAAACAATTATGCATCTCCGTGATTTGCTGGTGCAATGTTATTTACAATGCTAATGTCCGCAGGTGTGTATGGAATGATGTCGGCACAAGCCCTCTTAGCGGCTGCGGGCGCGGGAACAGCAGTCACTCTGGTGGCGGGTGCGCACACTAGCAGACACGTGCTGCTCGTGCCGTGGATAGTCACCACGAACGCGGAGGTGCTGCTCCTCATCGGCGGCGGTGCATACTTCGCGATCGGAGCGCTGTCCAGGAAGGTGCCAGTGGTTGGCATCCACGGCTTCGTCGCCAAGGTGTTTCTGTGCGGTGAGTACTCGGACGTATAAAAACGGTGTGCATGTACTACGTTTTCACTATGCCAATAGTTGGCCTCCAATGACTGGAAGACAATAGTTGGCCTCCAATGACCAGAAGACAATAATTGACCTCCAATGACCAGAAGACAATAATTCACCTCCAATGACTGGATGACAGAAGTTGGCGTCGTGTGGACTCCACTGGATTGATTTTACAGGACAATAACCTCCATTGGCATGCCAATGAATTGTCCTGCAGAGTAGTCTCAAACCAACTATTGGAGTCCACATCTTCAAGCAGCATTATTTGAGAACTGACCGCGGCAATGCGCTGTATCGTGTGAACTGATAATTGGAGAAGTCAACTGCTTCCTTACATTTATTGGAAGTCAACTGTTGACTTGCTTATTGGCGTCGTTTAAATGCGGCAGTAGACGATAGATGAATAAAATTTTTGAATCAATGTAATTAAAATGAAAATGTATACTTCGTTGCCTGAGACAAACCGCGTCTACTAACATTTCAGTCGTCCTGCTGTTCGGATATTGTTCGTCACTCTCAAGAAAACCTCAGCAGAATCGCGGAAACAGTTTTAGTTTTCTCTACTGAGTCACGATTCCTCCGATACAACCGATTGACTCCTGACCACCAATTGGTTCCGGTTGAAGAGAAATTGATTTCTCTGCAGAAAGTAGTGGTCGATCCGGGATTTTATAATACGTGTAGACTCTAATCTGCGGAGGTATGGAAAGTTTTGAGTAAAATTATTCAGAAATTAACATCATCATGTGAATTAAAATTAAACTTAGATACTTATTTTGAAATATTAGGAAAATGAATGGATGAATCTGAATTTCATTTGGGCTCAGACCTAGAATACGTCGGTTACCACTTTGATTCGATAACCAATAACGAGCAGTTCGTTAGATTTCAGATTATTTGTTACAAGAAAATGAGTGTGGTTCTGTAAAGGAAGGTAAGAAAGCTTCGCTCAAATAGAGAAATATCCTGAGAACTACAGATTCACTTGAAGGTCTGACGTTGAACTCGCTTTTTACCGATAAGACAACTCGGTTGCGTAACGATGAAAGTTCGCTAGCGACAACGTTAGTTTGGAGTGAGGTTATGGCGATCTCTTCAATATAGGTCTGGAAGCACGTGGATCTGAAGTGAAATCATCTGGTCAACCTCCATCTTACCTCTGCAATCCACCCTACAAACGGCCTCCTAGACATATATATGATATAGGACTGGCGTTCTCTGCTGTGTTAACATGAGGTCGAAGATACTCTTTCGTATCGTCCTCTCCCGGGCGCACCTGCTTGGAGGTGGGGAGGAGTTGAATGACTTGTCAGAGAGGGGAATCGAGTCCCCCACCCACGTGTCAGAGAGACAGAGATACCAAACTTCGTTTCCCCTTCAATACAATAGATCAGCGTTACTCCGATCCCTGGGGAATATCATTGCTCGCTTTATTTGATCACTTGCTGGTTTAAAGCGATTGATAATTTATATCTATACGTTAATAGTATGTAGTTCATTCGTTGAACATACGTGAGATGGCGACATGCGTACGGTTACAGTTTTCAATGCCACTCTGTCGCCAATCACACGTTTATTTCCGTGATATTCACGCACTTTCAACAGAATCATATGATTGAATGGCTCATTTCGCGACACACAACTTTCTGGTAAACTGAACGCCCTTCGTATCTACTCGTTAGCTTTTAGCTCTATATAGAGAGATGGACGCCGGAGATGTGGCTTGCGGCAGGCGGCCATTTTACTTCACCGATGGGAGTTACGACTGTCAACTGTTCGCGCGCGAAACAGGTCTTGACTAAAGCTCTAGATAAGAACTTAAGTCTTGGTTCAGAAACAAAATTGTACTTTAGAAACTACAGACCTCGCAGCAAAAGAAAAGTGAAGAGATGTAACCAATGGAGCGAAAGCGCGGTGTTGTCAAATGTCTGCTGCGGGGGATGACCGAGAGTCTGACGATGAATCACTTCGACTCCCTTTATTGAAGGAGAGTTCACTTATGTGAACCACTCGTATTTTAGTTACTCGACCATAAAACGAATAATGCGAAGTGAACTAAAGATTTCCACTCGTTATGCCACGGCACCCACACAAAGGCTGCTCTAACCTGTGGAAAAGCTACATTAAGGTTCTGAACTTTAGGCCAAAGATTACAGATCAAGCCCTTTGCCCGTCATAGTTGGCATATCAATTACTAAGTGTGTTACGAATAGGTTGATGTAAGCGACAGCATCCGAAAGTAAACTATCGAAATTTCTTCTGACACGAGTAAACCGCCCTCGTGTCTACAGCGAGAGGAAGTGTCGGTAACCTCGCAATAGTGATCGACTTTCGCGTGTTCTTTGAACTCTCCCTCTCCCCTTTTCTTGGACTGCGAGCACTTTAAAGCTCTTTGTCAGGAACTTAAGTCTTGGCGAGGGAAATTGTCAGCGTTGCGCATACAAGGGAGCCAGTGGACATCTTTTTACTAGAAACTTCTTGAATTCATTCTCAACCTTTGAGATTCAATACGATTGCGTATCTTCGCACAATATTTTCAATCACCTCTTCGCAGACCTGGAAATAATAGAGCTTAGAATGTTCTTCACGTCACATACTGCCTCATTGATAACTCGATGTTGTACCAGAACACGATCAAGACAATCTTACATTGCAGTGTGTAACCTTACAATTATTACACGCAGATAAATTATGCTTTCACTTACTCAATTCCGACTCAAAATTATTGGCGTCACGTAAACAAATTGCCATTTTATCTCCGACGCCATTGTAATTCAGTACAATTTTTTATTTCTGGTGAAATGACGTAAGCAGGGAGAGACGGCCAGAGACGGCGAGCGAGGAAGGGAGCTCGCGCACTGCGTCATTCGTCTACGGTAGCGCTGTCCAATACGTGAGCCGCGAGTTACGGTATACACTTTACATCATAGTTTTCNCAGTTTTCGAGTAAAATTGGAGGGCACCACTTTCCGTTATTGATCAGTTAATTTTTGACGCGATATGTCTGTTGAGAGAAAATGGACAATTGCTTTTGTAATTATATAAATTATAATTTGAAAAACATTTTATTATAATATTTATTATATATTTTAAATATTTAAAAAAAACAAAGAAATGTACTCTATAATTTTTCTAGATCCAATGAATGTAAATTTGCTGATGAAAATCCAAATGAATAAATATGAGCCTATGTTTTATTCGTCGGGGAACATTTCGTCACAGAAAAATCGTGCTGTAAACATCTCTATATAATTTGAGGAATTTGTCTGACGTTGACAGTTTGTTCATTATAAGTAATAAAAGATTTTGTTATTCTGTCCTTATAATAATTCTCAGTCTCTATATAAAAAAGAATAAGCATTATTTGCAGAGCAAACGTTGACGGAAAAAAAATGTACTTCAATATTTGTGTGCAGTACTACTACAGTATTTTTATTCTGTAATTTTACCACAAACTGTTAACTTATTTTGGAATTGTTTGTGAACTGTAAAAAGAAAAACAATTTTGAGGGTATCTTATATATATATATTTCAGTATTTTAGTTAGAAAGTTAGGATTTTTTCTCAAAATGGTGTTACGTTCACTTATTTCCGTGTATATGTAGTTT
>NNCF01134372.1:0-46002 GCA_002313205.1 Laupala kohalensis
ATTTGCATCGTATTGAGATTTATTGGCGTGTTGGCAGCGGAGTCTGCGGTGTTGTTTTAACGCAGTTGAGAGTGGAAGACCAAGTTTGAGGTGGGGAGTGAAGAAGTAGAATTTAAGTTTCTTGTTTCTGAGATCTTAGCACATAACTTGTACTTGACACGACAACGGTGAATTTACTTTATGGTACTGAATTTAGAGGACAAAATGAAAGAGTGATTTAGGTTCTTCAACAATTAAAGTGAAAAATAATACAAATAATACTGTAAATGTGCTACGATCCGTATGCAGAATTTTCTAGTATTTTATGAAGTTTAATATCTGGGAAGGTAAAAGCTTGAAATATTATATGATATCTAAGCTCTTTTAGTTGAATAAACAATTCATACATAGTATAGGCATGTTACGTATCATAGAATTTGTCCATGAAAAATTGTGACTCAACAATCTCATTGTGCAAACGTTTGTCTGTATATTTCTGTTTATACAGTAATGTTCAAAATGAACATTGTAACTTTCAGTTCAGTTCTTCACGTGAATTAGTAATGCTTACTGGCGTAACATACAAGCCACGTACATCTGTAAAATAACATGGGTTATAACAATTTTTGAATTTAACATGGCCCAGTTTGTTATATTTAAACTGCAATGTATTTATTTTTCTTGGGGAAATTGTCATCAATTCAGTTAAATTTTTTTGTAGTACGCTATAGTTCTTAAATATAAAAAATACGGAAATTTTGTAAATTAGATAAGTATTTCATAATGTTAATGAATATCATTAGTCTTTTACCTGAGCTATTCAGTAAATCTTAATATTTGCCTAAAATATGTTCATTTTATAAGAAATCTATTGATGATAGAATGTGACAGAAAAATCGGTAAAACTGGCTTTCAGTAACTGAATACCTTTTATGTTATAATTCTTTAAATGATAAAAGAATCATAAATTTTCCATTTATTATGGTTTCACGAGAAAACTTATATGTATTACGAATCTCTTGACACGATTTCCTTCTAATATGATTAAGTGGAGTTGTTCCTCCGTACATAAGTAGTGAAATATAATTTATAATCAATATAAAAATATGTTATTGATTTCTCATTCTTTTATAGTTCTAACCAAAAAAGAATTTACTAATATAGTACACGAAATACGTGACTATTACAGATTGAATATAATGAATGGAGAGATAAGTAATCAGTATTCAAGTAAATGTACCACATAATTACGTTTTTCATGTTAAAATCGTAGTAAAACTATTTAATATTTTTTAAACATGAAATATTTAAAGTAATAAAGATTATTTGTATATTTGATTTTTTATTTTATATGGCTAGAAAGTGATAAAATGAATAAAACAATTCCAACGAAATCTCACACAAGTACAAACCACGGACATATATCCTCATCTGTCGTCTCCGGAAGATCCGATGATTGATTCTCTTTCCCCGATTCAAAATATTCCTCCCTTTCCATTCCATCGTCAATTCCAAATTAATCCCTCCCTCCATAGCTCGACATGCCATTGGGACCGAAGCGCGACGTGCGTGGAATAATAGAGGGGCAGATTGGAAGTATTGAGGCAGGTTGGGGACGTGCAGCTTCGCAGCGGCGGCGGCAGCAGCGGGGCACCCCGCTTGCTTCCTGGCGCCGCGGTGCAATTAAATGAGTCCCCTCGCACGCATTGGGATGGTTTCCCCTTCAGGTCAGGAAGAGTTCAATGCAAGGGATGCAATGGGAAGAGATGGGAGGGTGATTGCACGATGAAGATGAGGATGGAACGAAATCCGGGATGATACTTTTGTTGAGTTCATCCAGGTAAAAATTGATGTATGTTCTATTTAACTATTTACGTCTATTATATGTGGTTTCCGCTAAATAAAGGTTAGTTTACTATTTATTTTTCGAGTTACGGCCGTTTAAAGTTTTCGAAACGTTTTTCTGTTATAACCTTGACATTTACCTTTGATATAATGTTCTATTGTAATACTTCATGGCGAAGATTTAAAAAAAAATTTCTTTACATAATAAACTGAAAAAATAGTAAGTATCTGACTTTTTAAGAAAATTTGTATTGAAGTTACCTGTTTATTCCTATTAAAAGTATATTTTTCTGATTATAATTGTTTTGCCCGTAAATTTTCTCCGCTCGATTCTAGAAGACAGTATGTTTTTAACCGTTTACACTAAGACGAATAAAATTTAGCAAATAATTATTTTTGACAGATTTTTTAAATTCGCAGTTACACTCGAAGCCACACACATATATATAATTGTTATTATTGTTTCGTTGCTAACTTAATTTTTCTTGTTACAATGTTTTTTANCGAAACGTTTTTCTGTTATAACCTTGACATTTACCTTTGATATAATGTCCTATTGTAATACTTCATGGCGAAGATTTAAAAAAAAATTTCTTTACATAATAAACTGAAAAAATAGTAAGTATCTGACTTTTTAAGAAAATTTGTATTGAAGTTACCTGTTTATTCCTATTAAAAGTATATTTTTCTGATTATAATTGTTTTGCCCGTAAATTTTCTCCGCTCGATTCTAGAAGACAGTATGTTTTTAACCGTTTACACTAAGACGAATAAAATTTAGCAAATAATTATTTTTGACAGATTTTTTAAATTCGCAGTTACACTCGAAGCCACACACATATATATAATTGTTATTATTGTTTCGTTGCTAACTTAATTTTTCTTGTTACAATGTTTTTTATTTCCGAAGACGACTCCAAACTCGAGACGAAAATTTGTGAACTAGATAAACGAAATAGAAATATATTGTGATAGTCCAAAAAATGGTCGTAAGATATAACTTATTTATATTAATGAATGTTGTTACTTAAGAGAGATTTACATCAAATTGGGAAATTCTAGAACGTTTCCAAAATTTTAATCAAATGTACTATTACAATGTGTTTCGTTGATGAATGATTGAGTGATGATGGGTGCAATGACCCCAAAATAACTCTTTTATCTTCTAAAAAGATATCTTAAAAACAGAAACATTTTGTTATAACAAATGAATATATGAGGAAACATAGTCTCTTTCCACGAATTTGTATTGCGTTTTTGTTGATGGTCCAGTCCAATTGGATCACATTCATGAACTAGCTGTTCAGTCAATCAGAAGTGACTGTCAAACATCGCTTGTTTTACGTAGTTTTTGACAATTTATGATTTTCCAATTACATATTCCTTCGTGGTTCCAGGGCATTTTTGTAACAACGTTATATCTCATTATAACCTCAAAAAATCATTTTATGACATCGTATATGATGTCCTTCTCTTTTATTTTTATATTCCACAATCACTACGATACTTGATGGGATTGTATGACAACGTGTATTGATATATTACATTGTGTTTATTATATATGGCTAAAATATTAATGTACAATTTTTAAATTCAAAAACGGTATAGTTTTAAACATTGGGTTATGAGGTTATATCACAAATTGTTTTATATTGCAATAATAATAAATTTTCAAAAAGGTTTACAAACAGATTATAACCACGTGGAGAACAATAAACTAATTTACTCCCCGGAAACAAGAACCATAACATCAATTCCGATCAAGCAAGAGGCGGATTTAATATTTCAACACATTCCTAACATAAAAATTAAATTAGTTAACTACGCGTTATTATATCAATAGAATAACATCAAATGTTTTTTTAAATAAAATACAAAAACGTTATTTCTCTAGTAACGCACGATTATAATAATTCTTTCTTTCTGAATTTCTATGTTGTAATGATCACAATTTATCAGCTTTCACCAAAAAAGATAATCTTTGTCAAATGTCATGAATAAATTTATTTTTGTTCCTATAAAAGCAATTGTTTAAAAATTCTCCCGTAATGTTCAAAGAGTACTCGCTGCACAATATTTTTCTATTATCCGGGATACTTGGTACATCTCTTGATCGTAAACATGTTTCGTTCTTTCAATTTTCTTTTTCATATTCCGAAAATTCATCTTTCCTCACTTGCCATTCTTCATTTCCCCATATTATTCATCTAAATATACTCCCTCATTGCAACTTCGTCGATAAAATCCGGTGCAAGCACAGGGACACTTTTGCCCTTATTATCTGGCACACATTCTTTCGCTCGTCAAAACCTTCCGGTAGCGACCTCATCTATTTTCATCTTTTCTACAATATCTCGTCTCGTCAACCTCTTGCTCCGACCTTGCTGTTCCTTCTCCCTGTTGCCTCCAGCCCAACCACCACCACCACCACCACCCGCCTCCGGCTACGACTACGACTCCCCACCCCTGCTCCAGACACTCGCACCATTAAGCCAATTGCCTCCGCCCTGCTCTCGTCGTCGTTGCGAACACTCACCTAGGGGTGAACAAAAGCTTCTCTCCGTTCACCTGTGAAAAGTTCGGAGTTCTTCAACTTAACCCTTGTGGTACTCCTCAGCAGGAGAGATATGCCATGTTGGAGATATCTAAATGTAATTCTATTTCTTTATTATCAAATTCGCACTTAACTCTATAGATCATGTTCAACCAGGGATGAAAATATGTTCATTTGATTGTAAAGATAATGTTCTCCTGGGGTTGAACGAAAACGTTTTTTCATTGACCTACTAAAAGTTCAGAGCTCTTTCACTTGTCCCTTGGGAGCAGGAACTTCCTAAGAACAAGAGAATACCTCATTGGATATTTCGAAACGTAATTATTTGGAATCGTTCATTACCCGTCACGTTCCGTCTTATCATATGTCATGGTGATTGCAGAGGAGAGATGTCTTCGGTGGTCTTTGTCGCCCCAATGATATTCAAATATTTTGACACTATTCTCGCAATTAAAATGTACCTCTTTATTAAAAATAAAAGAGAACTACATTTTTTCAAAGGATGTTGTTTTAGAATTGAAGGAACATACTGAGGAAGTAAGTTTCAAAATTTTGGTCTCACAAATCAATTAAGATATTAATGATTCAAATATCGATAATTCAAATTCAGTTTTTTTATATATTTTATTTTTAATTAGTGGAAAGGGGTGAAAATATCTTGAACTTACTTTCCAATACGTCAATGTCCCTCCTATGTATGTCATCAGCCTACCTAATGTACCCCCCTGAATACTATTGGATCTCAAGGCACTGCTATGAGGAGGTTTAAACTATCTACTAGGATCATATTTTTATTTCCTACTGTGTTAGTATTTACGCTTTGAAGGTGTTCAAAATTATATTAAGCTTGATTATTTACGTTAAGAGTATCAGTCAAGACCTCCAAAACGAATGTCTGATTATTTTGTACTGCGTATTTAGTGACAAATATTTACTTATTTGTACAACTCGCAAACGAACGTGCGTCTATAATGGGACACACTCAATGACGCAGTCCAATGGGAGATGAATAATGAGAACCACATCTCAATGCTCACGTATTTGTTATAATATATTTCTTATTTTTGTGGTGTTGTAGGCCAATATGTATTTAGGTAATCAATTTGGTCTTTAAGTAGCGGATAAACCATACCCGTGTTCCTTGGGTACTTTCTGAGAAAGAGGAAACTAGAATATTACACAAAATTAAAAATATAGAAAATAGAATAAAAGGTCTTTTTATTAGTTTTTTTAGGTTATCTAATGTCATGAACTAATTCAGAGAATAGCAGAGATGTATACAGAACATCAAATAGTGTACAATCTGTCTTATTGAATTTTAGAAACTCATTTCGGTTAGTAATAAAAGAACCGATATTTTTAGAGTTGAAAATCAACACCTATTTATAGTTGCTGCTTAGAAACACATTCAATTCTGTATCACAACCCCTCTGAATATCATGAAAAATTTAACTGAAATTGTAAAGATCTTGTAAATTATCGTGTAATTGATGTCATTTTAGTTACTGACTCAAAGATAATATTTATTCACAGCCATATCACTTATAAAAATGATTTATTGAAACATATCAATTATTAACGTCAAACACGAAATGTTGCAAATTTGGTCAAAACCAGCAACATACGTCAAGCGAATAGTCTGTGGACTCAGCGCTCTCTTATGCAGATGAGTGACATTCCTTGATAATTGAACTTCTGTGGTTTATTTCCTGAAATATCATAGGTTTATTGATAAACAAGCCTTAAATCGACCAGAAATGCTCAGGAACATTTATTCTGTTTCCTTATCACGGCAATTTTTATCAGCTTTGCGTTCTTCTAGTGTCGTGTTCACTGGACTAGCAGGACAATCGATGTATTGTGTTCGATACGTGATCGGCTGTGATGTCACGCGTTGGCGTCGCAAGAAGCATAGTTTTAACTGCAGCTATTTATTACCATTGACTCGTGCACACTTCTCACCTCGCTCTCAAGTAGGAGAATACTCTCCAAATCGTCCTCAACAAGACTTCAAGCATCTCTCGTTGACCACATCACAATTAGTCGGCCCACGAGACAATTTTATGGTCAAGCAACCACGCACTCGCCTATAGCCAAACTTTCAACCATGAGCCACATCAACTAAAAATTCATCCTAATCATAAAATCCACATCACTCAAATCGTCCAATCCCGTGGTCATGGCTGTACAATGAGGCATTTAGATAATCACATCATTGTATGGCTGCAACTCATCCAGATTTCACCGAGCACACTGCCACTCAGTTTTGTATCATTTTAATTCTTCTTTCTTTTAATGGTTTAATTTGTTGTTATAAAGTTGAATTTTCATGTTATTAAATTATTTTGTTGGCACTTCTCTCTCTCAACTCCCATCTCATCCACCTTCACATTTTGGTCCTTCAAAATCTCTTATCGTAACACTCAAATGTACCTAAATTCTCCCTAAATTTCTGTACACGCAATTTGAAGACCCTCTAATGTGCTTGAAATTATGAATTACATAGTTCCGATTAATGTGCCAAAGTAAGCCAAAGTAATATCGCATTCATCATAAATAGTCGTTCTTGAGATCTTGGTATCTATTAAAATTTTGTATTATGATGAATTTGAAGAACAATGGTAAATTTTAACATCGATGATAGACAAAAATAGACGTTTACATAAATTCCACTGAAGTACAACATTTCAATGTGTTGCTTCGTAAATGTAACACGTTTTAAGTGGATAAAAAACAGGAGACACAAAAATCTAATTAAGACCATAAATGATTATGAAAATGTTTTTTGAAAAATCATCACAAATTTCTTGTTTGATGTTGCAACTAATAATGCTTAATTTTTTTTTACAAAGTTTCTATGATTTGCTCAAACTATTGTAAGTGCCAAATAATCAAGGTATAGACAAGGCTCGAAATTTCGGACGTGATTTCCAAAAAACGCTCCTGTTATCACCGAAATAATTGAGTAAGTGCCACGCCATGGAACAATCATTTTGTCTGGCGTTACTACAAATAAAAAACATTTTTGGCACCTCGAACCTTTTCCACTTACATGCTTCATT
Organism: Laupala kohalensis; assembly: GCA_002313205.1. Lineage (NCBI taxonomy): Eukaryota > Metazoa > Arthropoda > Insecta > Orthoptera > Trigonidiidae > Laupala > Laupala kohalensis. Next base: position 7,441 of record NNCF01134372.1, read on the forward strand.
TTATTTTTGTGACTTAAATCTCATGATAAGATTGTACGCCTCTTAAGGTAGTACTAGCGTAGGCAGAATTAAATCACAAAAATATCTGAAATCGGTATAGATAAACAGAGTTACATGTGTTTATTGTGATTTCAACTTGAAAAACGTACCTCACTTGCCATTTAAATCAAATAATAGCAATTATAAATGATGGTGAAATGCATTGCGTCTCATGGAGAAAACACTTATTTACAAAATAAGACCAACTTTTAAATCACGAAAGTGATGGAAGTTTACTTTGATTTGAAGTAAATGCTGCGTAATATTTTTTCATTACTTTTATCTATAGGTCACCGGACATTTGAGAAATCTATTTAACTTTTTCCGTGGTGAGATGCATAAATCACGAAATTGTTGTGCTAGGTCGCCATGTTTTTACATGCTTTTATGCATTTCAAACGAGTCAAGCGAGTTCCTCAATATTGTTTGTAATACTTAGATAATAATTAAATAATGTATTTTCTTCACTACTCTTCATATAGTTGTGTTTTAAAACAATTACAATAAAAATAAAGAAAACTTTTATACATCTCAGTGATTAGACCAACTTGGAGTGCTCGTTCCACCATAAGGGATAATACCAAACAGTCCAGCAATGGAGTAATTCTGGACACCCTTCATTGGGTGCCGTGCCTGACGGTCCCTGAAATACGACATGCGCACGCTCTATTGGGCCCCTCGGTGAGAATAGAGTGGGTAGGAATCGGGGTGGGGGTGAAAGCAGGAGGCTGCTGGCTGGAGAGAAAGCGGAGTAGTGGATAGGGCATTTGAGACTGCTGTGAGAGAAACAGAGAGCGTGATAAGTTAGGGGATGTCAGTGGTGAGGTTCACAATAGAGGAATCAGATAGGGGCTTCACTACGAATTCTCAATAGAGACAATGATAACACGCGATATCCTGAGTCCACCAGAAGTAATGTATTGGCGTTAGTTTGTGTATGGAAACAAGACAGCAACCACATTCCTCATTCTGTACCTCAACTCCCTCTACCAAACAATTAATCAGGTAGAATTAATAAAAATGTTCAAGAAATAACATACCTCACTGTCTAAGTAAGAGATATTATGTGCTATCAAGTTACTGCACTGTCAAGTTAATTTTTCATTGTTTGCAATAAAAAAGAATCCACTGGTATTCCCAAACAAGATGCATAAATACTCGTTAATGTAATTTAACGTAATAGAAATTCACCTTCATCAAATCATAGAACAATTTCAATAAATACACAAAATAATATACTTCAAAACTTATTTCATCATAGTCGCGGCTCCTTCTTCCATTTCACAGGAGTGTCAATTGTTTACATTCTGCTACTCTAGTGTTCACAGCTTGGACTCAAGCCACAGACAATGCGCTCTGATAAAGACTAGAACTTTTGACAAAAAAAGACACAACTGCTATAAACTGCACAAATGCATAGAATGTTCTCCAACTTTCATTCATCAAAAAATGATTCAGAGGTGAAAAAAAGATTTAAAATAATTATATAGCATACTATTCCTGGAGAATTTAAAAACCAAACACTTTGCACCTTGTCAGCGGTGTGGAAAGGAGAATATTTTTCATGATGCGCCACTGTTTGACACCGTCAAAAGACGCGTAACAAATTTCATTAGCTGCAAGTTTACGACAATCACTTCCTTCTCCCATCTATCTTATTTGTTCGTGTCGCAATGCACCTGTTTTGGAACATGGAATGGGAATCTCCAATAAAGTATAAAACTAAATTTGACGTTTTATTATCTTTTTTATTCATGAGCTTTCTTCAGTGACTAATTACTTTAGACAGGGGTTCTCTCGTGTAGTAGAAGAAAAACTCTGTCACATAGAAACCGCGATGCAATAAAAAGCATGCGTGGGCAAATTGTGAGAATATTAACAATTTTTTATAGTTTGTTTGGACGCAGCTTATTGCCTGAGCTATCTTTTTGAACGAATGCAACAGTTTATTGGTCACTCGAATGTCCAAAAAGGATGAATTTATACATCGGAGAAATACTATCAGGAAATATCTCATTGGTCGAAGAATGTACTTCAAGCACAGTTAAGTGAAAGTGTGCCAACACAATATCTGTGACCAAAATTAAATAATTAAACCATAAAAAGAAGAATGTTAAGTATTCACAATTTTCTCTTGACTTATTCGTATTCTTATACACCATATCACACCCGCTTTGAGCGATAGGGATGATTTATTGTATAACTCCGCTAGGTCTATTTTTCCTAAAATTGTTAATTAGAAATGAATCTGTAGAAAGATGATTTCAATATGAGGTTAAATGAGCAATTTCTGTATTCACCACAACATTATTTGGGAGAATTTAGGTGCAATTTAGACGAGTCAAGGAGTATACTCAAATATAAAGAAAACAAGAGCAATGAAAGTACGGTTGATGGAATATCGATATTTCATTGCTATAAAAATTGGAAGAATACAATTCCTGGAGAATTCTTTAAAGAAAAACCACGTAGAAAATCGTATCGAAACGTATTCAATTCCAAGGTACCGAGAAAAAATATTATGTTGACTGTTCCATTGAAATGGTATTAAAATCAAGAATAATTGTAAAAAATTAATGAGTGACGCACAAAATGTGTTTTCACTATATGTACTAGAATGTTTTTGTTTCCCACGAAAATCTATAATAGTTATCATTAGTAACCTACAAACGGAAACTGCTATTATTATACACGAAAAAATGAGTTCTGAAATTAATTTTTGTAAATAATTCATAAAACCCCTATGTAACAAAATAATAAGTAAAAGTTTTTAATTTGCTTTGAGTAAAGAGGTTCAAATTTTACTCATAATAGCCATGAGACAACTGTGAAAGTAACATTTAGTGAGTTTATATTATTGCAATTAAATAATAGTGAGTTTATAATAAAGCAATTATGGTGGCATGAGTAGTTATTTGTATGTCTTGCGCTATAATATTATTGAAACTAAATATTATGCACGAATTTATTTTGTATTTATACTTCATAAGTCATTAAAATTGGAATATACGAGTATGTTTATTTTCATGTAATAATAGCGTACGTCGGAATCTAGAAGTAAATTTACTCTTATCTAAATATACACCACTGTAGTTAATGTAGTGCGTCTATATATAACGGTTAAAGTTGAGGCTTATCCGTATTTTAGATGGTTGAATATTGTTACTCTGTAAAGAAGCATTATTTTTGCGCGAAATATGCGCTTAGGGGTAGTAGTTCATGAGTCTAAACCTCTCCCATCCCTGCGTGCACAATTGACTACTTGACGTACACATTAGCCACTGGAATGGAAATAACGTTACCTGCAAATCTCATCTACACCCAACTAAACACAATATTGTTGGAGATACGTCAGGGAGATATGTTCGTGACTTCCTTCCGGAATTAGAGGTATGTTGTGGCACGCTTCTAACTGCATTCATGCTTCAAAGGAAACACGACACCCTCAGCAGGCGGGAGAATGTGTTTGACGATGAAATACCGTGAATTTTGGTTTTGATGGGTTTCGTGGACTGCATTTTTTTATGAAGAAATAAAGTTATTTCATCTCATATTAAATCAAAATATTATGTTGAAGATATTTCAAACATAAATAAATAAATTCTGAAGATAATATTCCAGAAATTTTACGTTAATAACTTTTATATTGGAATTGTTTTAAGGCATTATCAGTGAATAAATAATTTTTTATTGAATTAATAAATTAATGAATACATGAAATGAATTTTTATATCAATGGATCAATAAGTCTCCTGTCTTAAAAATGAAATATGTCAGCATTACTTTTATGACACAGTCATTTGCCCGCGGAAATCCCTCAAGCTCATTTTTTGGCACAATCCTCTTTCTTGTAGCATCAGATTTTAAAATGGTGATTGCGTCAATATGCGCAGTTTGCTTCCGGAGCAGGCGCGGATACGGGGAGGGTGAAGTGGGTCATGACCCCTGACCCCATCCCCCTAAAAACCTATGGAGAATGAGTTTCTAGTCTCGCAAAAGCATTTATGTTTTTCAAGAAGGTTAACGCTTTTTAACGATTTTTTATCAGTAGTTAGTACTACAGTATATTTGTTTCGTCTCAGGAATTAACGATGGATTCAAATTTTGGTTTCAATAGTGACGAACAGTCCCAGTCATATATTTCACTTGAACTTAATTTTTCAAAAACCGCAGCTTCAGCGTCGTCTTTCACCAGTAATTTTGTACTTGTCCTTGAAATATTAAATGTCTCTGTATCTTAAAATGTGAATAAAGTTTTTTTTTTCATCTTTATTCAGAATAAATGTTTTCATCCATCACTTTTCCCTGTAGCACAAAAATTTCACGAGAAAGCGTGTTCAGGGTAGGTTTTCTTGTGTTGTCCTCTTTCCATTGATAAACAACAATTTTCTCTTGAATTATTCATATTCTTATACACCATATCACACCCGCTTCGTGCGATAGGGATGATTTATTGTATAACTGAGCTAGGTCTAGTTTCCCTCAAATCAAGAAGGTGACCAATTAAGAATAAAAAAATTGAAATGTGGGACGTTTAAACAACAAATAAAATGCAAATTAAACTTATGAGTGATTTTCTAAAATCTTTATATATATAATGATTTTTTTCATTTCTTATGGAAAACGTAGGCAACGCCATGCAACCAATAATACCGTGCCATATGTGAAGGAGTCGCTGTGTCACCTTCTAGAAATATCTACGTACACTGGTAGAGTGCGCCACATGCAGCAATTATCGATTAGTCTCGGTAGCAATCTGGAGAGATCGAAGTATGACAGCAAACGGAGGAGACTGAGTGTAGAGGAGAACGATGTGGCAAGGCATCGTGGGTTGTGAGGCGAGTAGGGCAGTGTTTGGAAGACGAGCAGGATAAGCGGAGGCTTCATGACAGAGAAGCACTGGACGAGCTCGAGGCCGAAACAACAAACCAATTGGTCACTTATTTCTTTGTCAACCTGATAAATAGTCAATCATTAGTTCTGTTCATATCACCGTGGGTTTATTAACCGAGTATTCATTACACCCGTATTATCGTACCGGAATAAAGAGACGAGAGTAGTGTCTGGGAGGTTGTTCGTTCACAAGGTCCCTGGTTTTAATGGTCATCCTCGTCGTATATAATGCACTAGCCGTCTCGATAGTCGATCGTAACTGTATGAGAATCCAAAAGCTATGAGACACTGGGGTTGACATGTAGATTATATGGGGATGCGAAGATTGTTAGCATGCTGCAAGGTTGGGTGACTACAACGAGGGTCTTTGAAGCTTGAGGGGCGAGAACACACATACAGATTCACTCTTGCTGTAGAACCAGACCTCCAGTATACAGAGTTCGAAGGCGAAGAAGAGCAAAGCTAACACGAGACCCCTCCACAATCGGTGGAACGGAGTGGAGAAAAGAAAACTCTTCCTGAAAATGGAGATGATTAATTTCCGCATATTGTCGTAAGAAGAAATGCTGTCGTGTATAGTTTTTCAAACATTAAAACATTTTTTACATATTACAATCACCTGTACACAGTACACTTAGTACATTGTAGCACAATTACCTGATGATGACGTCGAATCGTTGTGAGAATGAATAAAACAACAAGTCTTACACAAGATCGTTCAAAATATGTAAAAAACATTTATTTCTTCAAAACACATTATAAAACAACGACCTCAATGAGAAATACCTTAGCGATAATTTTTTATTTCGTTATATATGCTTAGTATCTTCTTTGTAACAGTTATGATTTCCTTTAAGTGAGTTTATACCTCAATGATGAATCCAATGAAAAGGCAGGGAAGATCACATGTTCTTTGTACCTGGGAAAACGACTTTGTGAATTTAATTCAGTATTTGTTTAGACTAACACATTTGACAAATATCAATACCTAATAAATCTTCGTCTGAAAGAAAATACCTCTTTTGAATTGTTGAAAACGAATATTTAAAATAATATAAAAAGTGAGTTATGTTCAAATAAAAATGAATTTTTAATAATACTCAAAGAACATGATTCGAATTTATTACAAAGATGAACTGCTTAACATTATTCGAGCAAACTGTACATACGACATATGAAAGATGTCTTTTGAAAGCGTACATGAATTTGAGTTATTTGCTTTTGAAGGAGAATGAATTTGTTAAATGATGGTGACTGAGCACAATCTACGATCCTCGAGCACACATATGTATTACAGATGGGTGATCGAGCACCAGATTTAACGTCACTCTTCAGTTATGGTATTGAAGTGGAATCCTGTAATATTTAATGAAGGGAATGAGATCAATGGAGTACAAAGCATTGAGATGACCGTGTAAAGTCATACTCAGCTCGTTTCTTTCTTTGGATAAATAAAAAATCATAATTTTGTTACACGATAATAGCAATCTGAATTCATTTTTCTTCTTTTGTAACATTGAGTTATTATGTTAGTGGATGAATCACACGGAGTTGTTTTAAACTAAAACCAGCCATACTGGTTGGAGTTGTTTTGAAGACTCTATATTATGCTCCACAAAATGTTACGTGTTCTTATAGTACAGTAGTATTTAATTAACGTTATTCATAGGGAAAATAGAATATAGAAGCAATAAAAATAATAAGTAATAATGACTCCCCCACCCTTAGCGAGTCTATTCTGTGGATAGGATGAATTCCCTCTACCAAAGGAGAACCGAAGAAAAATCCGGTCCAGGATATAGAGATAATGAACACATGACACAACCAGGACAAGGTTTAGTATTATGAATAAAAACTAAGTGGGGGGATTTACTTCTTCGATAGAGGTTGTAAGAACGCCGAAGGATGAAGAGCGTCAACAAAGAAAGATAGAGACAGACAGGTCGTATTTAAAAGTGAATGGAGGACCAGACAGATGCTGCAGACGCACTGCCGCATAGAGTAGCCACAGTAAGACGAGTGAAACTGCAGTGTTCTTGGGGTGAGGGAGAGGGAGAAGACGGGGGCATTTTATAGCGTCGTTTGGCCCCCACGCGACCGTTCGTTCCCTCGGTGTAGGGATTGTCTTTGCTTAAGAAAATAAAGACTCAATCCGAGGGGTTAATTTGTGTGGCGGAAGATGGGTGGTTGGTCTTCGCCTGCCGCCGACAGAGCGCGTGGAGACAAGTGACTGCAGTGTCCCGCCCTTCACAACTCTTTTAGTTCCCTTTTTGCACTTCACAATTGTTTTCTCTCTGGGTGGACGTCGGGAAGAACTACGGCCACAGCAAAGGTCCGCAAGAGCTCTGGGTGTTAGAATTAGCTGCAGTTTAATTTACATTATTCTGCGTGATCTTTAATGAGTGCACGTAGAATACTACATTTAAATAACAATGGAGTACTGTTGGGAAAAGAGAAANTTAATGAGTGCACGTAGAATACTACATTTAAATAACAATGGAGTACTGTTGGGAAAAGAGAAACAATGTTACTACATATGATTTAATCTAATATTGTGATTCCCTAACATTCGATATGTCACTTTCTGAGATATGTATTTCCGTAACTCCTTTTTTCCCTAGTCTAGTTGGGGTCGGAGATGGAGGATGGAATGGTGACTCTCTCTCTAATGTGTCAGGGGAATTACCAGGGTGCCGGATGCCCTTCCTGTCGCACCTCCCCGAGGCGAGTGATCTATGAATGACATGAGGGTGAATGATGATGAGTGAATGTTGTGGTGGAATGAACGGCAGGGGAAATGGGAGTGCCCCGAGAAAACCTTCCGCAAACACCGCTACACCGCGCGCTTTCACCACCGCATATTCTACTTGGATCGGACAGGGTTTGAACCAGCGTCACCAGAGGTGGAAGGCATTACGCCACGGGTCGCCCTACTTTCCGAGGTATATTATATTAATTTAAAAGCACGCGTGATAATTTATAATTCAAATTGTTTTAATTGAAATGTTTTCATGCAAAAGTGTAAATATTTAGAAAGGAAATGTATTAAACTTTTACTATAATACAATTATGTTTGTAATGATGAAGGTATGCAATACAGTGATACTCTCATGCTGTGACTTGAAGGTTTACGGTAGTTTACTGTGAAATTTTGACTTTGTAATAGAAACGTGAATGACTCTAAAGAAAATATAGTTAAAATAATAGATTCCTGAACTTGAAGAGAAGACGAACAAGATAACCATTAAAACCCCATTGTGTTGATCATAGAGGTTTGACTAGTGGACCCAGGTGAATATTTTACAGTCGCACTATGATGAGAGTAAAAATCGATGGACCCACTGTATCTCGAATTCAGTACTCGGTATAAAGGGTCGTACACCAGGATTTCGTATTTAAAGTAGCTAAAAGTATTAAACTTAATAGTAAACTTTTTTCCTTCCTTGGACCAACTATAGTTGCAATTTTTATTTTTCGGACTTTTTTGAAACATAGAAATAAGTGAGCACGTCTCATAACATACAGGTTATGAACTGACTACGTGCATTCTTCATCGAATCATCGAGCGGTCAGAAAACGACATCTGGGAGGACGCTATGAACGTACCACTGGTGGAATATACTTTATATTCCAAAACAATTTATAACAGAAAAGTTACAGGGCTGAATCGTTAGAATATGTTTATTTCTCAGACACAAATATTACAAAGGAAAAGTGACTCAACATTTTGATATTTGTTAAGTATGACTGCACACAAAAAGGGTATTCTCCAAAAGTTAGAAATGAGACATAACGATTGTTTCATATACATGTAAGCTCATATACAACAATTTAAAAAATAACATCATCATAAATTTACATCTGAATAATATATAATTAATTAATAAGGAATTTGGATATTCTCCATAGTTCAGGGATTAAAAACACTAATTACTTTTGAAACATTCAATAAAAAATAGAAAATGTTATATAAAAGTCACGAAAATCAATTATACTTTTCACTGTCTTGTTCTCTTAATAAAGATAACTCAAATAAGAATCCTTTTTTTTATTTCTACAAATTAATTTGATTTAATTTTTAAAAAGTATAAGACAATTCTAAAAACTAAAAAGAAGAAGAAAATCGAGACATTTTAAAACTAGACGATAAAAAGATAGAAGAAAGTCGTTACTCCAACACTAAACAGACAATAAAAACACATCTCTTTTGTGACACTGTTAAAAGAAGACTTGTAAATCATAAATAAGAAAGTAATACAATTTTCACTGATAAATGTCTCACTAATGTAAATTTCACTTGAAATGTCATACCAAATTCTTCACTATGGTGGAGATCATAATTAGACGCATCTATGCTGTTTGATAAACCTAGTTTTTAATGTTAAAACAATTTTAGAAGTTCCACCAAACTAAAGTAGCTATCGTTATATAAAATGAAACTGTTTTTGTATAACATTATTGCTAACTGTAAACGATCAAATATTCAAATTTTTCTCCAGCTATCGACAGGCACAGCAGTGATGTACGATTAATCTCTAACAACTTTCGTTGATTTTTTAATATTTTATATGGAGCATTACTTAAATAAATTTATTATCAAGTAACTCAAGGCCGAAACGTATTTAAAAAAATCCTGAACAAGAACGGGGTTCGTAGTTAAAATGGTTAATTCAGCATCCTATTAAATAACTTACCTGCCCACAAACAAGAGACATGGCGTTGGGCAACATTCTCGTCGTCGGTCTGCGACACGTCGACACGCGTGTGCAACTAATAGCATTGCGGGACGCGTCTCGCTACCCGCTGCCTTTGTGAGACCACTAATCCCCTGGAGAGGCCTCTGCCCCACGCACACGAACTGCCCGCAGGCTATCCACACATCGTCCTCATCACTCATGGGATTTTCACCAACAACAACCCAAACCGACCACTATGACTTCAACGACAACGCCATAGCATGGCACTCTTTCCATAGCAAGTCTTTATTTAACTTGCTTCATTCGCTTGTACTCGCATGTTGTCATTCTGTTTGAAAATTTATAGTTAAAATTTCGGTAACTTCCAAGTTTCCGAACGAGCTGAAATTTTAGAGATTTGTGTGGTTTCCATGACAATAGATGATTCGCGCACAAGTTTACAAAAATCTACCCCTAAGGGTATCTATGTATGAGAATGTCTCACCGTATGACAGGATAAGCAACCCTGACAACAAGCACTGTGGGGATAAGACAACCCTGACACCCCGACGGACGAGGTGTGTTAATAGCAAATTGTAGTTTGTGCTCATTTGAAAAATAAATAAATAAATTCCAATACTAAGAGTATAAAATAAAATTTCAAAAGCTCGTTTTTTTTCGAAATTTTATTAATAATCATGACTAGTGACACCTTTAGCTTTCAAATTTTCTGATAATACCAATGATATTGTGTTTAATAAGTTACTAAAATAATATAAAGCAAAAATTACATACATTTAATTTACTTATTCTAGAGCAATAAGCGCAGTGCAGTTGTTTTAAATTTCAATCTTTTGGATAGTTCAATATTCATACAGTTGAATTGCATCAATGGCTGGGTTCGAATTTTTATATTTCATTTACATGGTCACCAACTTCTAGTTTTGACCAACTTCTGGTTTCTCTGACTTGAACAGCGGCGCTCAGATCAGTTATTTACATTTATTCCTCGTTTAAAATTACACACCCCTTCCACCACCTAACCCTACTTATGGAAATAATATTTATTAATAAGAAGATTATGTTTTATTTTAGTTTCGTAAATTTCAGTGAACCGTACCGCTCACTTTTCAAGCTTCCGTACTGCTGAACGTGGGTCAAAGACATAATAAAACAGAAAGTACCTTTTCTGGAATTTTGAACACTTACTCCAAATAATGTTGAATCGCAATAAAAGTTACAAAGTACAGCCTTCAGGAAAACGACCAGGAAATTTTTATATCCAACCGGTCAGTAGTTTTTTACATGATCAAAGATATGACATAGTTTCGCTCAACGAGAACTAAGTCATAGGTCAATTATTAGGGAAGCTTGTGTAGTACAAGGAGAGAGAGTTCCATACTTCAAGTACCTAGGCGAGATTCTTGAACCTACTGGGGGAGAAAAAACAGCACAGAGAATTTGCTTACAAAAAATCATGAGAGCCTACAGAAGAACTCAGAATATTAACAACAAAAAACGCCTGTGTACACTAAAACAAAGTGATCAGACCTGAAGCCCTGTATGCCAGCAAAACCCTCACACTCCACAGGGAAGGTGATATGGAAAACATCCTGAAAGAAGAACGCAAAATTATGAGAAGAATTCTCCGTCCAAAGAGAACAGAAGATGGCTACAATCCAGAAAAACAACAGAAGAACTATCCAACCTCGCGGCAGATACCCGGAAAAGAAGATTAAGATTTTATGGACACATCCACAGACTTCCAGCAAAACGACTCACCCAAAAAATCTTAACATATATAGAACGACTGAAAACTATACCCTGGAACCAACAAGTCAAAAAAGATGTAGAAAGAGCTCAGATAAATTCCCCGGCAGTTTTAGATAGAAACACGTACAAAGGAAAAATTGACAAATGGAAAGTGTAGTCGGAGAACGACATTGGGAAGTAACCAGGAACAAAATGGACAGAAGAAAGAAGAAAAGAGAATTGATGGAGAAATTATTTGATAATAGATATGTCATAGAAATATGATTGTGTAATTCTAATCTTACTATCATGATTTTTTTGTTTCGATTAGCTCAATAGATTATACGTAAACTCATTTTTGACAAAACGTTTCGCAAAGAATAACATGGGCGGTACGTAGGGGGGCATATAGGGAGATCTGCTACTGATATATTTAAATATTATTATATTCAATTTATATTAAGAAAATATCACATTAACTGATATTATTTTTATTTAACTCTGTGAAATTGTGTGAAACGATTTCAGAAGAAACCAATTCAATTTTCTGAGGTGCTGCGTAACTTACCTGCTCCACGAGAAACACTGGTTGACAAACGTTTTGATTGTAGGGGTTCGTAACATGTGTGTGGTTACAGAGACAACTTCGGACAATGTCATAAAGGAAAATGGGTTTGGTCCATGAAAACATTGTCCGATGCTTAATTTAATAATAAGCCATTTAATGTCAACAGTAGTCTGAGTTTTTAATTCGTTTATGTCAGTTTTCGGTTAATCAAACTGTGAGACACACGAATCGGCTCTGCTTGAGGGATAACAGCAATAGCGTTTTCAATGTTAGCTGCTGTATCTCTTTCAGTGTGTGAGGATCATTTGAGTACACTTGACCCTTCAATCTCCCCCACAGGTAAAAATAACTGAAAGAGATATCAGGCGATAGAGGTATCGTGGAGGGTTTACTGCCTTTGCTGACTGTCCTCTCCTCACCGAACACCTTATGTACTCCAGATCATGCACCGGTAGCATCGACGTCTTTACTTGCCATTTACCACCTTTTCTATAAAGGTTATTTCTTCTGTTCATTAACAACGATCAAATCCTTGTCAGAATTACAATTATTTTCCGGGTCAGTTTTATTTTTCCCACCATGTAGTCCTGAGTACCCGTCTGTGGTCCAATTTATTAAATTTAATCGTAGTATTTCTAAATGGGAAATGTAGCGTGCTATTGAAGCTTATCTACATGGAACGATTGGAGATAGGAGTTGGCTGGTAGGTGGGCCGCTTAGATGTGTTTACCAACAACTTGACTCACATAGAGAGGTCAGTAGGAATTGATAGTAATAGTTAGTAATAGAGTTATTGATAATGGGAGGAGATCGATAGAGGAAGGAGGGCTGGTTTTCTAGTTGTCACAGCTATATGATCTAGGATATTAATGTGAAAAGCTACAAAATATTTCCTGGACCCACTGGGAATTGAACCCGGGAGTGATGAGTTAGAACGCTACCACATGCACCACGAGTTGGATTTAGCCAAATTAGTCTTGAGTTTAGAGCAATTTAAATAGTCTTGAGTATTGCAGTCGAAGTAGATTAGATACATCTAGCATTAGACTCAGCTCAAACCAATTGGAAAATGTCATCAGCAGGTTTTTTAATCTTTGGTGTAGACAATACCTTGAGAGTAAAGACACGACTTTCGGTACGAGACTATCGTGTGCAAGAGGAGTGGAAACAAATGAGGAGTTCACTTCTCTACTTTTCCTGTTAATCACGAAAATACTTCGTATGAACTATCTCGCCGCGCTTAAGTGTTTATGACCAACATAATTTGAGGTTAAAAATTTTTTTTTCTTATTTTGTTGCTACCTCTTATCCCGAGAAATTGTTAAAACAATTGAGTTATCGTTCCAACTTGTGAAGTAAAATGAGTTCGAGAGTGAAGTATTTATATGGTGAATGTAAAAATGGAAAAGCGAATCATCCAGATATGTTTCGGTTTTATAAATATCGCTGGATAATGAACACTGAGTTTCTTTACCACCCTTTTTAAGTATGTATTAACAGTACCAAAAGAGAAAAAATACTGATTAACTTTACTTCTATTTTGGGTTATTTTAGATGTCGTAAATGGTTAAGCACCATTGGGAAGATTAGAAAAAAACTCAGTAGTGATTTAAAAATACGTTTTGATTACGAATATCCTATACTAAAAATAAAATACTTGAGCATTGTCTTTCAGAAACAAAGCCACTTACTTGCGGAGTACCCCAAGGATCAATTCTCGGCCCTATACACTTTTTATTGTATGTGAACGACATGTCAACATCCACATCAGATTGCAAAATGGTTCTTTTTGCTGATGACACTAATCTACTATGTAAACACGCCAATGCTCAAAAAGTTTTACCTAACCTTTCGACTTGGTTCCATGCAAATCGTCTCATTGTAAACACTGACAAAACAGTCTCTATGTCATTTCACAATAGTAATACCAAATCTTTACCCCATGTTTCTCTTTCTTTAAACGGAACACAATTGAAAACTGTTACGAATACAAAATTCTTAGGTTTCCATATTCAAGACAACCTCAAATGGAATTGTCACGTTGACAATCTTAATTCCCAATTAAGCAAATTGTGTTACGCATTCCGAATCTTAGTTAACGCAGTTAGTCAACGGATTTCCCGTTGCGTTTATTTTGCAAACGTTTACTCCCATTTACGTTATGGCATTACCTTTTGGGGTAATTCCGGTCAGAGTATTCAAACTTTCAGAATTCAGAAGAGGATAGTTCGGATAATTTGTAAATCTCACCCCCGAAACTCTTGTAAACCTTTATTCAAGGAATTAAATATCTTAACACTTCCCTGCATTTATATTTATGAAACAGTCGTGTTTGTTAAGACCGAATTACTGAAGTGCCACCCTTTCTTTATACGAAACAGTCTCGTTCACGAACACTATACACGCAATAGTAGTAATATTCATCGCCCTAGAGTGTCAACCACTCTTTGCCAAAAAGGACCTTATCATTCGGGAATCGTTCTATATAATTCCCTGCCCAAGAATATAAAAGACATTATGAAATTGAATATCTTCAAATCCGCGGTTAAAAACTACCTCCTGCACCAGTGCTTCTACACTGTAAAAGAATTTATTGATTTTAATAAAAGTTAAATTCGTCTTGTACTTTATCACGCCATTGCTGTAGTACTTTTTAAATAACTTATAACAATTTCAAAAACTATTTTCTTGCATGATTGTGTTGCCGTATGGCTCATATTAATTTAGTTTTATGTGTACTCAACTTTGGCACGGTTGTGTACATTAATTCTGTAGCCCCATCCTGGCCCGGGTTTTTCTCCGTTTTTCCTTCGGGTAGAGGCGGATTTCTTATACAGGTTCTCTAGGCTTTGTCTAGGGGCGTGTTTATTGTAACAATAAATCGTGAATTTAGTGTTTTTTCAACTCTTATGATTTTTAAACACTATACTCAGAATAATCTATAGTTCGATAATAACTTGTACATGTGTAACTATTTTTGCTTAAAATTAGAAACATATTGACATTCTATTAGTATTATAACTCGCAGCCAACTTTTTATCTTATGTAGGAACTTTTGCTGAAATTTTTGAATCCGCCTCTGCCTTAGGGCCCTTGATCGGAATTGATGGGATGGTCCCTTGCTTGCTTCCGGAGAGTAAATTAGTTTTTTTTCCTCCACGTGGTCATACGCAGTTTGTACTGTTTTTTGACAATAAATTTATAAATTTATAATAATCATTTTAACGCGACACACTTCAAATTTCATTGCGAACAAAATTGTGGTCATGTGCAGAATCCGTAATTTTTATGTCACTCCTGATTTTTACAAGTTTGTAAAAATATCATTTGATTACAAAATAATTGAAATTAATCATTTTTTTAATATGAGTGCGTCTACATTATTTTAATTCTTTTTTCTTATTTGTTCATTATTTTTCATTAATATAATATGTTTGTGGTGTTTGTGAAATATAATACATATTAAGACGTTTGGTGAAAAAAAGCTTATGAACTCAAGTTACATTTTCCTCTACCCTTATTACATCTGCATTGCATTACTTTAATTTAAAAGCTCTAATAATAATAATAATTTTAAAATTGTAATTATTTAGAATGAATCATAAATGCCCTTATACAATTTTTTATTCCAGAAGAAGTTTAAAATTGTAAGAAAATTCTTAACAATAAACAACTGAGAGTTAGCAACTGAAAGTAAACAACTGAAAGTAAATACCTGAAAGTCGAGCGCCTAACTTGAAACTCAGAGTTGACTAGCGTTGAGGGAGTGGTCTCATGAACATTTTCCCTATGACGTCGCGGATAACAGGAAAAACCCCAATGAGACCCTCTTTCGCTTCTAGTCCTCTTGATCCTGCATGAGCGACAGTATCGCATAGCGTGGCAAACAGGTTCGACTACGCTTTATCATCAAACTTGCTGGTATTTTGTCGCGCGACAGATGCTACATTACATCATGATCTCGTCCGTAGCTTCCGTATTTTATAGGTCAGCTGACGAAATAATGCGGTGATTTTAGTTTTGTGCAAGCTTAGAGGCATCTAAAATGGTATTTACCAACATTTTGATGGAATAGGTTCTTAGTGGCGCCATTTTGTTTCAACAGCTTACCGATCGCGCGCGCGTCCGCGTTGGACACTCAATCCTACCGACGCTACGCCCGAAGTTTTGTCGCCCGAAGTTGTCGCGCGCTGTCACTCGCGTTTGTCGCCCTCGTATGGCAAGATCTAACCATATGCACTACGCGACATTTTCTCCAAACCAAGACACAAATCGTTCCTCCTTATTTCCTACACCAAAAAAAATTCCTACACTAGTTGATAACCCGGCGTTGACCGGAATTCTTTATACTTGTTAGCCCAACAACTCCACTTGCCAGGAACCGCGCAGGTCGAATTTGCGCTTCCGTGGCAAGACAACTGCGGAAGCGCGGCTGCATCATTTCATTCAAACGCTTTAAAAATCCAAACCATTCGTCCAAATTTTACTATTTCATGATGTTTTTTATCGTCGTTAAATGTACAAAAATAACATTAAAACTGATGATTGATTTTTACATAATTCTCTTAAATTCAACACTACTATTTTAGTAATGTTTTTTCGATAATGTAGACAAACCTTTGTAGATACACATACCGCAACTTTTTGGAACAACTCTTTGAGACCAATAATACTCATGGTTGTCACCTATCTCTAATCGTTTAGGCGGCGTATGAGACTATACCTCTCTTCTTTTCCGTTTTCATGGACATATAAGGTCAAAATCATTTTCTTTCTTCCTTTTCATGCATTAATAATATAAAATTAGCCTGTGTTCATCCTGAACATCGAAACTCCCTCTTTGACAAGTTTTATCACGATCGGTTCTGTGGTTTAGTCGTGATTAAGGAACAAACAGACACATATTCGCGTTACGTATTTACATATATTAGCATGGATTGTGATCTAACGATTCATGTAAAGGTGGGAAATCATTGGCAATCACAAACTAGGTGGAGAAAGCATAAATTTTTAATCACTTCCTGGATTTATTACTCCTGAACAAGTCGAGAGATACACTGCGTTTCTCCCTCCCATATTGGAAATTATTGCGACGCACCAATCGCGGGGCCGAGTTATTCACTTCGAAATTTGCAATACACTTCCAGCAATTTCAAATAAATTTTTAGTTCAATTTGTTGCCAACTTTTATTTGTGACTTGCTCCTTTCATCGCTCGGTGACATCTTAGTGCACGTATAAATCTTTCATTTCCAATTCATTTAATACATACAAATGCGCAGAAGACTTCACAAGATGGCGATTTCCCTTTCAGTTTGATGTTTACTTTGTTAAAAGTTGTCCACAGAACCGATCATGTTCAGGAAGAACATAGGCTAATTTTAATTTTTTTACTTCCCTGGACATATGTTTATTTTCTCTATCCACTTTTACATGATTTTCTCTGTTCACTTTTACATAACTCCGAGGATAATATTAATATGGCCACCTTTTTTAGAACCTCATATATGTATAACCTTTGCAGGAAAGCAGCAGTGCTGCTGCAGGTGACGATGAGCAGAATTCCGTAGTACGAATCCGAGTCGCCGCCGCGCTGTCGTCGTGTGCGTGGAAAGAGAGCCCCGTCGCGACGGAATCGTCCGTCGCGTACAATTAATGGACGAGGCGTGTTTGTGAAGGTCCATGAGGGGGAGAGGCCAGCGGGTGGAGGATGGTAGGGGACGGAGCTGTGGTTAAGGTTCTCCCTCATGAGAGAGGATGGGGAAATTGCGCCATTTGGCATGCCTCCCCACAGTTTCTTCTAATTAATTAAACATAGCATTGTTATATTAGAGATTAATGCATCATTTGTAGAACAAAACGCGAATGCTAAATCCTCCAAGAGTTTGGAAGGACTTATCCACTTTTTTTGTATAAAGGAACTAATTGATGGAGGAGTTACAAAGAGTTTGTAAACCATTGGTTTATTTCACGGGATTTCCAGTTCTTTCGTATATTGTGATGAAGACGTCCTCTACCACTATTTTCGCTCCAATGGTTTTGTTTTGCAGCACGAAAAGTACAGCTGATAGTGAAGTAAATATTACTTTGTCTTTTGAATATAATCCTTGAGAGAGAAGAGTTCAGTTTCAAAATTTTAGGAACAGGCAGAGTTTGGATCATAAATGTTCAGAAATGTCATATATTCTATCGAGTTAAAAGCGTACAACCGTTTGTCACATTTCTTGCCGAACACTTTCCACTACACGCATTTATGTAGTACTGACGGAATTAAGTTTTTGTTTTAGAATAATTTAAAAGAAAGAATTTATATGTATGAAAGTATAACCTTCCAAAATATTGACGATTTAGACATTTTCTTCAATATTAATAGTATTTGCAGTTCTACATTCCCATTTAATCTAGTTTTCTTCTACAAGAAGAGAAAGTATAACTGAAGTAATAAAATATAGGACAAAGATCGACAGCAGCAATAAAATACTCATAAGTAAACTTTTCCTAACGTCCTACTTAGACAATCCTAGTTACCATGTAATATAGTATAGTAAATAGTAAACAATAATATTTAAGCTTTATTCGAATTTTACATGAAAATTACTTGTATAATGTCTGAATCATTTTAAATATTATTATATAAAGAACATATTTTCCTTCACATTTTGTCTAATATTTGATTCGATGGAAATATTTCAGATCCATGACTAAATGTCAAATCAATTAAAACAATCACGGAGTTTCTTTCTCAAGTTCAACTAAGTTAAGGAAACAGTCGTCATTTTGTTCTCAAATTCACTTACAAATCATATGTATGAATTAGAAATATTTAAACGAATATAAAATATTCTTGTAATGATACGAAACTGATGTATAATTAATTATAAAATACTTCGTCATTTTGATGTTACTACTGTTGCACGTAAATGAGTAACTGCCATGCAAAGGAATCAATTTAAGTGAAACACAAATACTACGAACGTTCGCAATTTACTCTTCTTTTGTACATGTACGAAGATTTATAACCAACGTTCACATGACGTTAATATTGAAGAATGGACACCTCATATTATACATATCCTTTTGATCACGGTAGTGCATTGTCCTAAGCTCTTCGGTGCCATAGCGCTGTGACAACACCATGTTTATTCCCATTCAGCTATCGAAGCGACATACAACATTTTTGCTCTTTTTAGACGTGAACAATGATTTATTTTTCACGTAACACGACCTTTCAGCACCAGCGTGATATTTTCTATCGAATTTACAACGAGCTGTATCCTCTACGCAATTGCTTGTACTGACAAGAGAAATGGCGGCTTTCATTGTCTGTATTGATATAACGAGCAACAAAACTTTAAATGCATGTGAACTATATCGATTGCATCGGATGCGTTTGAACAAAAGAAGAGTCGTGGTAGACTGCAGTCTCATTAGTGTCTTTCACATATGAAATATTTCACGGTTTGACTTGAAAAGAGAGTGCTAACCTAGGACAAAAAAGAATATGGGATGTGTTGCCCTACTATTCTCATCAGAGAAAAAAAAACGGTTAATTCATTTGTAAATAAAGTCAAATTTTGTTCGCGAGAATAATATCTCTCTTTGTACGAATACCGTTGAATTGTCATTATTGAATATAACTGTATTCAAATACGATTAGGAAGATTCTGAAAAGTAGAGTTAAACATAATGCCAAGGTACGTCACCACCATTTGTTCTTTCCTCCTATTCGTCTGAATCGTTCATTGTGCATATAATGTAAAGTTAGTTTATATCACATTTATGTTATAGTTCCGAGCATAATTTGAGAAATTAGTTATGTACTCATAAAGAAATTTAATTAACTTAATTAAAAAGTTATCCCTGCATGTCCAGTCTCTTAGTACCAAAAATGTTATGTTATATATGTACGAAAATACAGCATTTAGTAATGTGTAAATAGTAATATAGTATAGTAAATAGTAAACAATAATATGTAAGCTTTATTCGAATTTTACATGAAAATTACTTGTATAATGTCTGAATCATTTTAAATATTATTATATAAAGAACATATTTTCCTTCACATTTTGTCTAATATTTGATTCGCTGGAAATATTTCAGGTCTATGATTAAATGTCAAATTAATTAAAACCATCACGGAATTTTTTTCTCAAGCTCAAATAAGTGAAGGAAACAGTCGTCATTTACCTCTAAACCAGCCCATTTTAATAATGTATACGTACCAAAAACTGATTTCCTACGTATATTAAATTCCTGGGTAAATAGAATTTTGGTCACATGTTGCCAAACACGATGTATGAGGGTTTATAAGACTAGCAAGGACCAATCGATGTCAATATTTTCCAACTATCCGGAGTATCTAAAAATCCTGCAACTTCCACAAAATACTTAATGTTTAATAAAAGAGGAAGACACTTAATTGAGGTGTCGTATATTAATTTAAACAGTAAATTAACATCAGGTTTTATGATTACTCACTTAGAAATTTTCAGATGAATATAAAGTCAATAAATAAATTTTACTTTGTGTTCTAAAACACTACACTATAGTTCTTAGAGGAAATCTAATTATGCGAAATTGTTATGGAAGAATAAGTTTCCTTATTAAATTAATTACAAGGTTGACCTATCCTTTTGAAGAGTTTCATTTTTATTTTGCAAGGATAAACACAGAATTAAAGTTGATGAAGAATTTACATGACAATTTACGATGGAAAAGTCAACTTCAATGCATATTTTATACTATTGCGTAGCCTTTCAATGAACATGTTCCTTTTTGTTGATGATTTTACAGGTTCGCACATTAACTTCACTTTGAACGTCGTAATTTCCTATTCAAAGTGACTTGTTATTTCAACTATTTTAATTTACACAGCAGACTAACAAGAAAAGGAATTCCGCGAATAACTCATACTACTCAAACACTAATATTGTGATTAATTCACACACTAATAAATGCTTATATTCCGTATTTCGTTTTATAATGAAAATGTACCAAGTACAGGGAGAAAAATGAAAAATTTAATACTGTAATCAAAGATAAAAATACTGATTCCTCTTTCGTCTACTTAAAAAAGAATTAGCATTATCTAATAGAATAAGCATTATGACGATGTACTACACAGAGACTGAATAATATATCTTGCAGGATGTAAATATATATGATAGAAAAATATATATGAGAGGGAAGAGGGATAATGTATATGGAATTCGAAATCTAAATTCAAATACAGTATATTATTTATGAAACACAGGTCTACGAAAATATTTGGTAGTATTCATATCAGTTGTCTTACAGTAGTGTAAACCTAGAATGACGTATGGGAATAGATCTTACAACATTAGAGTTTGTTTTTTTAAATATTTGTAGTATACAATTATTGAAACGTGAAATGTAGCAAATATTGTATCTTATCAATTGTTTTATTGATGTGTACGAACAAGCAGCAAACAAAAACTTTATTACTGACGATTGAAAAAAACACAATATGTTGTCATTTTCAACACAAACGAAAAAAAAGTAATCAGCTTAATTAACGGAACCCTCGGAGGAGAAAAAACACAATAATTTTCCTTCCCTTTACGTCATACAACTCACCCTCTCCACCCCAACTAAATCACTCTCAACCACCATTTCAGTGTCCTCGAGCACTCAAAATGAGACGAGGCCTCGCTAACACCCAATCGTTGACAAAAGGCACGGAGGGGATCTTTTGAAGAAGCGACTGTGCCCCAAAATCGAACCTTCCCTAATACATCCCCAACGCGACCGCAAGTCCTCAGGGAGGGGTCGTGCATGGTGACGCCGAGGGTCAGAACAAAAGACTGTCCCATCGGGAGCGAGGACGTGTCTCGCTGGCTTTGCGACTCGCGAAGACAGGGGACGACACTGCCTCCGACAGATAGTGTCACGTTTGGTTCATGTCGTAGAGTTGGCAGGTTTTATAAATAATTTTATACTTTCCCATGAATATTAATAATACAGCCACACTCAAAAAATATCTCTGACCCCAAGACTGGACATCCTTATGTATTTTGACGAGTTAAATCCTAATATGAATTCGGAATTGCTCCATCACACTCCCGTACCTTTAAAGTCACGAGAAATCACTCTTAAATACAGGAAATACAGGAATTAAAGAAAATGGGGGGTGATTGATCAATTCTCGCCCCGAATTCGGAGTCAGCGCGTGAAAATACCTCAGGATTTATTGGTCTTGTCTTTGGAACAGGCTAATTCTTCAGTGTGTATTTTTTTTTTATACTAAACATCGATTTTTCAGATTTAAAGAAAAATGGTGGGCAATGGGGGAGTTCTGATCCCGGATTCGTATTTAGTGCGTCGTAATACACAAGGATAGGTAGGTTTAGTCTTTGAAACAAAACAATTTTGTTTGTTTGTTTCTCTGTTTTGTTTTTTTCTGGATTTTGGTGTGGTTCTTGTCAGTATTTTGGTTGCTTATTACTTCTCCAAATATGGTTTACCTACGTCATTTTCTATTATTTCTCACATCTTTGTATACTTTCATCCTCACATTGCAAAAATTAATCCCCTTCATCGTAGAAACAAGTAGAGGTCAAATGCATACAGCAAAAATGATATAATCAAATTGCACGGAAGTATTATGTTTTTGGCAACGTGTAATAAAGAATGCGCTGTATTAAAACTTGTAAATACGTTTTGAAGGAAGCTACAAAAAACACACTTACCTAACTATTCTTAACACATAAACTTCTATTATATCTNGAGTAATGACCTATTCCTTAAGAATTTAAATAAACTATTTGTTTTAAATAAAGGACAATAATTCACGAAATTCTGAATTTATTACAATGTTTGTTGCTTGATATATTTTGAATTCTGAAAAGGTGTTAACTAAGATATGAGATATGAACAATCTAAATTGTTCCATAATAAAAAATGAAAGACATTTTTGCTGTGTGAGATACGAGTCATTATCTCCGAAAGAACTGACTCAATGTTTCACAAACGAGTTGTCAACATAACAAATTTACATATCGCTATCAGGCGACCTTTAATGTAGACGATGTTTCATTATTTTACAAATACAACGTTTCGACCTTTACCCAGGTCATCCTCAGGTGGAAATAAACATGGTTCCTAACTACATGGCTAATAGTTACACAACACAAACAAAAGCAATAAAAGAGCATAAACAGGTATCAATGTGATATTATAAATACTAGACGAATTGTCAGCGTCAGATTGAATATTAAGTGCTTCTGATGTACTTTTAAAGTCTAACACTTCTGATATACAACGTTTCCAATAATTATTGCGCTTATCTACGATTAGAACATTGTTCCAATCCATAATATGATCGATATATAAACAATGTGAAGTTATGAAATTTTGGTCTAAAGAAGCAATAATATATATCTGGTGTTCTTTTTTAAGAGTTTCTTGAAGCACGCCTTTAATCTACCCTAAACACGATGCATTGCAAGACGTATATATTACATACCATTGGTCCTCAATGAGGAGCATAAAATGTTTTTATAAACTCTCAAGTTAATAAGTATAAGCCATAAACCAACATAATTTGGATAAGTATTCCGTAACTATGAAGCCTGAAATCTATAGATTTTGTAGACACAATTAGACTGCACATTCAATGTTTCCGCCANAATATTACATACCATTGGTCCTCAATGAGGAGCATAAAATGTTTTTATAAACTCTCAAGTTAATAAGTATAAGCCATAAACCAACCTAATTTGGATAAGTATTCCGTAACTATGAAGCCTGAAATCTATAGATTTTGTAGACACAATTAGACTGCACATTCAATGTTTCCGCCACTCTCATAAATTGACAAAGTTCTGGCAGGCAACTAGATTGAACTATCATCTTCCGAACAAGTTCATCTGCAGGATACGGTAGCAATTTTCTCTTTCCGTTCTGCGTCTTGACGAGTTGACGTCTCGTGAAGTTAGTTTTCAGTAGCTCAGGCCAACCATTTTGAGTTCAAATACTGAAGCGATGTATCAGTTGCTCCACTCTACAATTGTGTATATGGGTGATATTATCTTTGTACCACAATATCTTCCCATGTCCCAAGTCACGTATATTTTTAACGCAATACAAAGAAATAAGGTCAGAAGAAGAAATAAAAGTAACGGGGCAGTAGTGGGATTGGCAAACGGATGTAACTCAGTACTCCCGCGGAAGGTAATAGTTANAATCAGTTGCTCCACTCTACAATTGTGTATATGGGTGATATTATCTTTGTACCACAATATCTTCCCATATGTCCCAAGTCACGTATATTTTTAACGCAATACAAAGAAATAAGGTCAGAAGAAGAAATAAAAGTAACGGAGGCAGTAGTGGGATTGGCAAACGGATGTAATTCAGTACTCCCGTGGAAGGTAATAGTTAAATTTAAAACATATCACCTCCAAGGATACCTACTTCACATAGGTCCATCTTTTGATGAATCAGGACTCACCAATATTTCCAAACCAGTCAACGCACTGATGAAGACAGAGTGTAGGGCTGTAAATTTCAGTTAGGATTAATATTACATCTCCCCTGTATTACTTGTTGAAACAACAAATTTCCCTCAAACACATTTAGATAGTTTCAAAATATATTTACATAATCAATATCTACTAGCTTTATGGCACAAAAATATTCCACGAGTCATATTCATTTCTGAAGGATGATAAATGATTGATTTTCAAAATGTATTGTATTCTCCACTATTTTTATGTAGAGGTTGAAATGACAGAATTGATTAGCTGAATAACTTGAAACAAATTATGAAACTAGAGACCTCAAACAATAATGATCCTGGTTGTTAGAACTATTTCTATTTCTTTGTTCTCTACTTCTAGAAAGAAATGACACGGCGCTGAAACGTTTGAATTAAGTTTTGAGAAAATTAGTTTTTATCTTTTCTAATGTTAAAAAAACACTACGCAGGTCATCTCTCGTGATTTTTGAAACAGATATCGTGAGTTTTCTAAACACATCACTTCTGCCAATATGTAACTTTGTGTAAACCATACTTTAAATAAAAATATATACTTATGTACTCACATAACAATTAAATGAATAGCACGAATAACTAAGAAACGTCCTTAAACTTTAGATCGCTAATCAATTAAAGTTAAAAAATAAATTGTAATGAAAGAATGGAAACGATAAAGGTTTAAAGTTAAATCATCAATAAAAAGTTTCTTACGTCAAAATATTATTTTTAGTACACATGCTCAATTTCAGTAATATGTTTCAAAGCTTCACTTCTAATGTGTGGATGAGAGACCCATTTTTACACGAATATAATAATTATAATTATCATCATTTTCCTCATTATTCTCAACCTCAGTAATTCACGGAGCACTACGGGAACACTCCACCCAACTCGATGTTAATAATAATGAAGAAAAACTTCCTCAACCGAGGCGGCGTCACGCCTCGCCCTCTCCACCGCTCTTCCTTCTCCCCACCATATCCAACCCCTAGGGCCGCGGCGCGCGCGGCGGCGCCCGCCCGCCCGCAGACGCCAGCTACGTCAGCTGAGATTAAAAGAGCGCGCGCCCTCTTCCGTAGCCCCATCCGTCAACGCTGCTGCCACAGTCTTCGCTTGCCTTCCACTTCCCTGTTCGCCATCCTCACTCATCCCCCCGTTCGTCCAGATGCATCGCTTGCCCACCCGCTGAGGATCGGACGAGGGCGATGTATAAGAGCGGCGGCGGCGGCGTTGCCAAAGTGCGGACTCAATGAAGTGATGGAGACTCGTCGCAGTCTTTTTATTTTTCGGTTCTTCACATATACAGCATGGAGTACGTGATTCTGACGATTTTTTTTCTTTTTTACTGAACTTTAAGATGCAAAGATTCAAAGTTAGACTACATCGCTTAAAGTCGGGTAACTTACGGTGGGCACTCCAGCACTCCAAGTTAGTCAAACCACTGAGATGCATATTTAATTTATTTATAATCTAATCTAATCGCTTTAAAACACAACATGATGAATAATAATGCCGAAAAAACACATGACTTAACTCTCTATCAGTTATAGTATAGTACAAACGATAATAGGAACTCGCTTGACTCATTTGAAATACATAATAGCACGTAAAAGTATGGCAGCCGAACGCAACGGTTACGTGGTTTATGCATCTCATTTCGGAAAAAGTGAAGTATCTTTCCTAAATGACCGGTGAACTATGGATAAAAGAGATGTAAAATATNAAACTTTGATCACTTTCGTGATTTAAAAGTTGGTCTTTTTATGAATTACATTTTTCATATGAAATACAGAATATTGTAATAGACTACATTTGGATACTATTTAGAGATAACAAATCAGAAATGAGAGAAATCTAATTGTCATGTTCAAATGCAAATAAATTGTACACATACATTAATCAAATACTATTCAGATAAAAAAATAGTATTGCTACATGAAAGTAAACATGCACATTTTCATATAGAATACTAGTAAGATTCAAAGATTCAACGAGGTTGACCTAGTGTTAAAAGATCCGAAAGAAGTTGAGGTTATAAATAACTTAACTTTTTATTAAGTCTTATTCCTCTCATTTACGATCACACAAAAGACTTGAAATTCTTATTAGCGCTGCCAAGCAGGAGCAACAGCATTACCATTTTTTGCGTTATTATGGCAAATCATTATTTCCATGAACTACAAATACTTTCAAAGTTCTATAAATCAACTAATAATTCACTTTTCCAATTTTAAGATAATATTTGAAGAGAAAGTACTATCATTATTGGCCTATGTATTGGAACATGTCATAACTTAACCTACAATTCAGTGTTGCCTTTGTCAGGCCACGGATTTAGATGGCTTTGGTAATACAAATCTCCTTACGAGTTTCTTAGTAAAACGTAATGCTCATAATAAAATTAAATAGAATAATCACATCGGAAAGAATTAAATACTAACGGTAGTATATTGCATTATTCTTTTATCAGCTTTAAAACAAAATTTCAATGTCGAGGGCGATTCTCAAATAACTCCTCCTATTTGAAAAGTTGGAACATCGGTAGAACGACGCATTCACCAAAGACGAATGACTAGAAGAATACAAAGAGAAGAAGAAACACAATGGGTTCTCAGCGCAGTCACAATGAAGATTCCGACCACGAACGATACGTTGCATCGCTGTGTTATTGGTTCCTCGAGGAATCAGTTTCCAGTGAGAGTCCAGGTTTGAGGTGATGCGTTCTCGTTATACGGTATTGATTCGTTCTTGCGAGTAAACAGAGTCGTTTGTTTTACTTTGTTTTATACAGTACAAGCTGAATACCCGACGTTGCCCAGAATCTTACTTGTTTGACCAATCTTCTTTTAATCAGGGAGAAAAGAAAATCTATTTTATTGTGAGATCAAAATAATTTTACTTAATTAAAAAAACATATGTACAGCATCCTAGTTTTAAAAACTCATAATTTAATTTAAATAATAAATAAATTTATTGTCAAAAAACAGTACAAACTGCGTATGACCACGTGGAGGGAAAAAAAACTTAATTTACTCTCCGGAAGCAAGCAAGGGACCATCCCATCAATTCCGATCAAAAGTTCCTAGATAAGATAAAAAGTTAGCTGCGAGTTATAATACTAATAGAATGTCAATATGTTTGTAATTTTAAGCAAAAATAGTTACATTTACAAGTTATTATCGAACTATAGATTATTTCGATTATAATGTTTAAAAATCATAAGACTTGAAATAACACTAAATTCACGATTTATTGTTACAATAAACGCACCCCTAGACAAAGTCTAGAGAACCTGTATGATAAATACGCCTCTAGCAGAAGGAAAAACGGAGAAAAACCCGGACCAGGATGGGTCAGGATTGTATCAAATTTTGATACAAAAATTGATTGCATACTCCATTAAGTTTCACCTTGAGAAGCGAGTATAAGTAAATCGTTGGATGAAGCTACACTTGAGCAAGCAACGAAACGTTGTCCGCGAGAGAAACAAATCAATCAAAACGTCACCAATTAGCCTTAGTTAAGAGTATATAAAGTACATTTGTGCTGGACATGTATTTATGAGGTAATATATCACTTTGTCTGAAAGATCCTGAAACCTATGGATTAAATCCATCTTTTTCGATGAAATATTTTTACGTGACCCTTCCCTCTCCAAACATTAGGTTTCATAGGCTGCCCCTCTCCCAACTCCGATGGTGACCAAACTCTGACATAACATTGGTATTCATCTGACATTCATCTTAGCATGCCAGGTAGAATGAACTCACACTCCGGAAGCCGCACTGCGGTCAAATTTTCACTTTCGAGCAAAGACAGCAGCGACAACGCGGCTTCACCATTGCATTAAACCCTTGCAAAACCTAAGCTATTCGACAAAACTTTACTATTTAAAGACATTTTTTATATCTTTATTTGAAACACAAATTAAAACAACCATGAACTTTGAAGATGACTGATTTTCCTTCTTAAATTAAACTTAAATTGAATTATTTTAACACTTCTATTTGTAATTACGTTTTATCGACGAATTATGTTAACTTTTGTAGATAGACATATGATTAAGGGCTCTAATGACGACGTTGACGAGCCCTAAACTCCCAAGAAAAAAATAACCACAAAAAACATTGCTGTCGAAAACTTTTTTGTAGAACTCTTTGAGGCGAACAATATTGTGATCCTTGTTTTCACCTATCTCTAATTGTTTAGGCAGCGAAACTCCCTTTTTCCCGATTTTATCGACATTTGTCAAAAATCATTCCTATCTTTCTTAACACATATTTTTAAATAAAAAGTAGCGTACGTTCACTCTGGACATCTCTTTTGCTAAATTTCATGGCGATCGGTTGAGTGGTTTAGTCNGACACACTTTCCTGTTATGGTTTTATATATTAGTATGAATTATGGATATGGATGTGCGAGATGAAACTTCTGACTTTTACAAAGAAGAAAAGAAAGGGAGAGATCAGTAAATGTAAATTTGGGAACGTTAGTAATTTGAATGATTTATTTATCTTTTGAATCCATTTAATTGAATATTTATCTTATTTACAATATGCTGTCAAACTGTATTTTTTTTCAAATATTGTAAATTTTTAATTATTACTATTTTTAATGTGCTGACTTTTCGCTATTTCTCTTTGCAAAATATAATTGAGGGAGTAATAACAACAAATCAAAAGCAAAATTATTTACAAAAATATAGTACAGTGAAATTACACACCTACAACTGGAATGTCAGATTGTCATCTTAATTAATTTTGAGAATTTCCAATAAAAAGTAACAAAACGTTTTATCATTTGTTTACGTTCAAATTATGACACATGTCATTTATATTCAGGTCTTTTATTTTGTTTCATTAATTTCAACAAAGTACAGATTTCTGGAGTTAAAATAAAATAATAAGTAATAAATAAGAGGTTCTCGAATCTCGAGTTGTCATCCCTGCTGGTATCACTACAAAGAAAAATATTCTCGCACTAAATTGAAAGCAATACATAATCTGATTCGATAAGTATTATAAACTTGCTCTGATACTCGAAATGAATTCACGATCACCTGTAGCATTGAATTGGTGAATGAGTGGATGGTCGAGTGAAAACCGACACTATATGGCAAGGTATGGAACCGTGTGTCAACGGATTTTCGCTTTCACGTGATTGGTCTCATTTTATCAATACATTTCTGATGTTCGTATCGTCATTCGCTGATAAGCGACGTGTATTGAGGACAAAAGTGTCAAGAGTAGTAACGCCAGCTTCTGCCCGTTGGCATTTACTAGTTTAACTGGTGTTTTCAAATTGTTTGGTCAAAAGGATCGTTATGTGAAGCGTTCAGATGTGACTAAATCCAAAATGAATGAAATTAGTAGATAGAGGTCGAGGTATTGCTGTAAAGTCACGTTAATTGGAAAATATATACTAACATCTATTTCGTTCAAACTTTACTTAAAATATAAATATATTTCCATAACCTAATTTCCTTCATCTATTTCATTTACAGTGTTAGATTAAAATATACTCCACGTCATCATACGCAGTTTGTTATTGCTTTTTTTTTTACATACAAAAGCAGTTACAAACTGCGTATGATGACGTGGATTTCTTATTTAAGTTAAATACTTGAATATACATGTCAATGAGTTAAAGCGATTTGCTGCATCAAAAAAATTTTTTGTTATAAATTGAAAATAATTAAATGTTCTAGATATAAAGATAACTATATTTCATAATAAAATAAACGTGTCATTCTTTTATATGCACAAAAGTGTAGCGTCGTCAAACTATAGTAATAATTATTTATTTCCATCATCACATTTACAAAAGAAGATGCATTTTAAACTTCTAGGAATACTGACCAATATCCAGTAGTACGTCAGTTACACGAATAAAATATAATTGTATGGCAACAAAAAAATAATGAACCCGTTTCACCAGTAAATTTCTTTGCTGTCAACATGCCGCTATCTGGGGCGTCTGCATGGAAATTTACTTCAATCTGTTAGGCTAAATAACAAAACCATAATTTCTTGAATAATACACTGATAAAGAGTAACTTCAAGACACATTTGAATTTATTTATTTATTTAGGAATAACTAAGAATAACATTAATTTGTAGTCTGTAAAAAAAAAATCTTACTTCTAAACAACTTATGTGTATAAATAGAATACAGATATAAACGTGCTGTTATTCGCTGGTGCAATAATGAGATNACAAGACACATTTGAATTTATTTATTTATTTAGGAATAACTAAGAATAACATTAATTTGTAGTCTGTAAAAAAAAATCTTACTTCTAAACAACTTATGTGTATAAATAGAATACAGATATAAACGTGCTGTTATTCGCTGGTGCAATAATGAGATGACAATTCAAGTCAAATTAATTTATAATTAGTGAACATTATAAATCAGAACAATTTATTTTAAATGATTATTTATAATATATTTAATTTCTTATCTTGCTTAAGTAGCTAATATCAGATGTCCTTTATAGTCAAGACTTATTTTACTATATTGCTTCCGTTTGTTGCAGTATTTAATTTTTTAAGGCATTTGATTAAGGAACTTAGGTCGTATGTACTGAAGGGATTGTCTAAACAATTCTTTTTTACTTTAGGTGTTCTGAAAACTCTATATATCTTATATATCTTTTTCCCTATTAAGTTTTTTAATCCTTTAGCTTTATTTTAACCATTTATATATCTATAAAGTATTTATCGCGTGTCTCATCAGATCTCTCAGTAATTGCATCAGTTCTTGTGTCACATTCATACCTTAAACCTAGAAAACAGTGATGAGTGATAGTACTTTTTAATTGAATTTAGCTCACGGTACTCAATGAGCTACCGCTCTAACATTCGCTGGGACAAAATTATATTTTATTAACAATGGAGTCAGCCAGAGAGCTGGAAAGTGAACAATTTCCAGGAAAAGTGTAGTTCGCCAACAATGAAGGGACGTGAACATCAATGGGAACTATTAAAAAAATGTGGTGTCAAGTGCATCGCTTGAGTTAAATAGAGGTGCTTCAGTGGCCTCGGGAGCAGACGCTTACGTAAGATTTTCAGACGGGGAGGTTACGTCGGACGCCGAACCGAAATATAGACTATTCTTCGATGCCGGAGGCATAAAAAAGTTACGGGTTGCAACGGGCTGAGTCAATATGTAATGTTTGAGAGCCGTCAGCTCCGGGAGTTTGAATAGAGGTATATCATATATACTTTTCACTTTGTATATTTCTGTAAATATTATGTAAATAAATTGTGTAAATTTTTTACATAATATTCAGTCTTTATCTTTCTGGGTTTATGTTGGCAAACTCAGTGGTGCCGTCATTCCGAATGTAATTAGTTGTGTAGCAGTAAATTACTAGTCGCTACCATTACCTCAAGTGACGTCGGACGGAATAGAAGTTTCCATTGAGTAATTATCTCTGACGAACTCACAGTGCTATTAACTAGGGATCGCGGACGCCACATAAAGCATTACAAATCTTTGAACACCTGAAAAGTTCTCTTAAAAAACATGATTACCACTGAAAAAGATAAAATACTTCACAACAAATTAATAAATTCATAATTTCGAACATTCTGGGTGCAGTTGCATTACCATAGAATCTTTTTTGTTTAGAATATGAATAATATACTCTGCTACAAAGAAAAAACTCATTTAGGTATATGCAATGCTTTGTGTTAAAAATCACATTCAGAATCAAAATTTTTCTTTTTGTAATAAAACAAAGCTCTCGATTTTCATATACACGTATTCAGAATATAATTTTTATCTTCATACGTAGACCAGGTTTTCGATATTTGAGGACTCTGTCTGATAGTTTTCGCCCTTTTGTACCACTATGATTCTATGTCAAGGCAACAAACGTTGTTGCAGCACGGTATTTGTTTCCCATAGTTCCAAACGCAAAACCTCTTTTATAAATAAATTTATTATGTGTACATGAAGAAACTGGTTTACATTACATGACTATCGCGTTTCACTTTGAACATGTTTTTGAATGATTCCACACAAACGCAGTAAATCAGAATACATTATCATAGCAAAACTAGGACTCGTGTTTTGCTGTAAACTAGAGAACAAGGATCCATGGACATGTCACCCCGGAGACAATATGCTTGTGGCATGCTGTGTAACACGTGAGATCAATTCCTTGTTCGGTGATCCGATTCAAAGATCACCAAACATTGGTGAATCTACTAGCGATACGAGTTATGTTCTAACACTACTATTACTACTCGGTTTTGTACAATATCTACTAATCAAAGTGCGTTGAAATCCAATACATCACTTCACAACATAAATAAAATTGTCAATAAAAGATAATAATAATAAAATGATTTTGTTATGTGGCCAGGCTCAGGCCGTCAGGTCTGCTCTTCCGCCTGACCACTATTTGCATAAATACAATACATACAACATACATATACAATAATATAAAAAGATTCCCCTTGTTACATAAATTTCATCCTTCAACTGTACGAATCCAACTATTCCACAACTTTAAAATTTACATTTCTTCAATAATATGTATATTTTTATTATTCAAGTAATTATAAAACATTAATTTTAAAAAGTTAAAACACACTGAATGATTTCAAAAAACATTTCAATTATATTCAAGCAATTATCTTCTTTGATTTTATTTGTTTTTTTCTTCTAATAAATATAATATTTTCACTGAAATAGTATTCTAAGTTATCTCGGAAATCAATTGCAATGTATTTTAAGATTTATTCATGTTTACTGTTACATGATTATTTTATGATATTCTCTGAGGTGTCACTGAACTTGCACTTCTTTATAGAGAAGGTCCACCCACCAATTATCATACCTAGGCGTCCTTCGGGAAGGACGATATGATAAAACTAGAGGTGCAAAACCATTGCACATACTTTCTCATACACGTTTCTCCATCTGCAGCATAGAGTGGCAAACATATTATTAAAATGTTATGTAAATGTAATTTCGTTGTAGACAGAAATTGATGTATTTTCGTATCTGCAGTGCGTGTGCTGTCCTCCTACGTAATCTATCATTATCATTTCTTTCATTTCAGTTTACGAAACGTGTATCCCACGTCTGTTTGGTCCATTTACACTGCATAATATTATTCAAGATTCTTGAAACAGTAAAGTAATATGTAAGTGTAGCAGACAGAAATTATTTTACGGCGTCTATGCCGAACTTTCAAGCGAAATACCCCTAATGCGGATGTAATGCATACTAATTGTACCGTACGTACAGAAAATGTAAAAAAAAAATCGTTGGAGCCGTTTTTGAGAAATTTTGTGAAAGAGCACTTTGATCATGTGAAGTACCCTTTGTTTTAAAGCAAAAAAGAAATTAGGGCACGTGCATCGACGACAAGTAAATTCTACCTTAACTGAGGAACTCGAATTTAATATATTCATCCATTTACTCAGAATCGCTGCGCACAGACGAAAAGACGAATGGATAGACGTACGTTATGTCAAAAACAATTTTTTTCTGACTTTAGGGATAACTAAAACGAATATTTCCGTCGAAACCTCGCTTTCGAATTTTTTCACGATTACATAACTTTCTTTATACTACGTTTATGGGAAAGTACAAAAAATTGGCTGTACTCCATTCTGTTCGATAGCATACCATTATTTTATAAGTAAAGGAGGAATACTATATGAAAACAGTGATACAACTACAATGATTACGATGTTGAATATACCTTCAACCAACACATTCAATGAAATAGAAATAAATTGTTCACGTGCAAAGACAAGTCGTATTGTATAGAATAATTTTGTATTATGGGGTCATTGTGCTTGTATTTTCTTTGTTTCTAATAAAAAGAGTGGATAAAGAACTGATTAGACTATTAATTCAATTAGAAATTTTCGTAAACCACCTTTCCATTGAATCCCATATATGTGATATGATACTTTGAGGTGAGGTTGGAATAATCAATGCTACTCAAACTATGGTCATCATATGGTTGAGAAGTCCATATTTCAAACAGGCCACAACGTGACATCCATGAATTACTTCTTTTGAAATTCCATTATAACGTGATTTGATATCAAGTGGTACAATGGGATCTCGATGGTAGATGATAGTCATCATGAGAAATATATAAATAATTTGCAAAGCGTCTCTGCTTTGCCGTAAAATATACATATAAATTAAATTCTCTGCATCATATCTAATCGTAGTAATTAAAATAATATAAATTCCACATTTTTACATTCAGCAAAGTATAGTTCAAAATTAAAAATAAATAAAAGTTCACTACATTAAATCTACCTTTTTGTAACGGAGCTATTGGTAAGTTAAGAACTATAAACATCTAAATGATTTAAATGAATATCGTCATAATAACTGATAAATGTGAACTGTTTGGATGCAATGGAATTAGTTGAGAATCTTTCGCTTTACATTTTAACTCTGTATCATTGTAAAATTTAGAATTAAAATGATACTTGTAACACAAATTTGAACGACTTTTTGCTAATCAAAATATATTCAGAAGTTTTATGAATGTTCCTGGAAAGTACTAACCGGCTTTTTTTACAACTCAAACTCCGTACCATATGTCACAACTTTCGCGCGCTCCGGCCTAAAACAAATGCTCCCCTAACGTTATCTCATCCCAAGGAGTAAACGGTAATCACGCCCCAAGACTTTCTTCCTCATCACTTTCGACGCTGACGTTCCATCGGCGCCCTCAGCGCCCCTGGTGGCGAAACCGATGAAGCTCCTAAAAAAGAAGAGTGCCGGTGGCGGTGACGGCGGCGTGTGCGTCGTTCGCGGGAAATCTCCGGAGCGGCACCGACGAACAAATGAGATTAAACGTGACAGGCGATTGATCATGTGCGAGTCGCTGGATAAGCCCTTTTGCCCTTGGTCGCACCAGGCCCGAGGGCGCAGTGGGGTGAGAGAGTTGGGACGCCGTTCGTCGCCAACTTCGCGAAGCAAATTCGGGGTATTAGGCGACAGCTTCCTTCCGGGGATGGCATGAGGGGTGGGTTCTTGAGAAAAGGCAGTTCCAGCGTGTTACATGAGGCCTTGTTCTCAAGAGAGTCAAAAAAAGATTGTGGAGCATGGCACTTGGAGTGATGTTCAATTTCAGTAAGATTGCGTCCCAATCTATGAAGATAATGCGTTTGAACATCTAGTTTTAAAATAATTTAATAATAAAACACTTATTATTTAAATTCCATATTTCACTTTCAAGATTTATTTGATAAATAAAATGTAAAATAAATGTGTAAGTACATGTAATTTGTATCTACCTAAAACCTAACGAAAATATTAAGAACACAAGTTACATAGTGTTCAGTATTCAATGGTAGTATCTTCGCTCCCTACCCACTTGTATCTTAAGACAAACCATCGCATGTTGGCATGTTAAGATAAAACAAATAATAAAACACACATCCTACGATTAACATCTCAAAGAACGAAGAGTACTTTATCGTAAAAGAAATATGTCCATTACTTCTAAATGTTACTTTCTCGTGTCCAAGTTAAAAAGTGCTACATAACGTTTCTGACTATATAATTTATAGATTGATTGCTAATGTCTCAATTATTTTTTATGTTTATAGAGCAATTATCCATACATAGAAATGTATTCTTACTTGACACATTACCAGACAGAAAATACTCTGCGCTTTAGAATACACTTAGTGCGAAAATCTATTTGTGAAATGTTTGAGTGTGTAAAATATTTCAGAATGCATTATTGTACGTATAAAATAAAATTAGTCATTAATTCAAAATAATTTTACTACTTTTTTGACAAGCAGATAATTAAATTATTATTCCATTTGTTTATTTGTAGCTAAAAAAAAGTTTTGGATATAATTTTGAAAAAAGTTTCCATAAGAATTGCTTTAAGAATAGACTTTAAAAACGTAGATTTTCTTCCACAGTTATATTTTTTTGTGGCCGAAGTTATAAAAACTTCGTGGAATCAGAATTCAGTGAAGTTGGTGGTAGTACATCGTTCATCATTGTGTGAATTCTCTTTTTATTTTCAAGAATGAGAAAAGTTGAATATAGTGTTCTTAGGGTTTGAATTATTTTCTATCATTCTGTGTTTTAATCATTTTTATTTATATTATCAGTTAGGAAATCTACATTTAATAATAATAATTTTATTTCCAGCATAAAATTTACTAAAGAAGATACACGTTAAACTTCTTGGAATGCTGACCAATATCCAGTTGGAGATCAGCTACAGAAATAAAATAATTGTATGACAAAAAATGGTCTCATTTCCCCAGTAAATTTGTTTGCAGTCAACATAGTGCTATCTGTGACGTCTGCATGGAAATTTACTTCAACCTATTGTAGCAAAACATTTGCGCAGTTACATGAATTAGATATTTAATCAGGATAGAAAAGCTAGTGAAATGTTGAGTATGATAACATTCCAATCT
This sequence comes from Laupala kohalensis, assembly GCA_002313205.1. NCBI lineage: Eukaryota > Metazoa > Arthropoda > Insecta > Orthoptera > Trigonidiidae > Laupala > Laupala kohalensis. The sequence goes on from NNCF01134372.1 coordinate 44,307, forward strand.
CTGTCAAGCATGCTTTCATTCTGACGCTTTGAAGATATCCCGAGACGACCTTCGTAAGTCCCTGCCCCATCACTATCACTCTCTTTCACAGATCGTAGAAACAATAAAATCTGCTCAACGTTTCATGAGAGCTTTCTTTTCCGTTTCTCTTCAGTTCCCCTGTCTCCCGCGCCTTTCATACTCGCCTTTGTACCCTTTTCCTCAGCGAGGATCAATAATTTCTCACTGCCTTATCGCCACTCCGCAAACTCTCTTAAACGCCGCTGCTCGTGAGCTAGGCGGCTCGCCAGGGTCTCGCTCAGCAACGCGAGGGACGCTTGGGCGGAAGCACGGGGCAGAAAAGTGCTCTTCATTGGAATCGAAGAGGTTGTTCATCGCTTCCTGAGAGAGATTACGTTACGGCAGAGAGAGTAATACTATGGCGAGTGCACAACGCAAACAAAGGAAGGAGGAGCTAATCGCGTAATGTGTTTTGTGTTTTCATCGTTATTGGTTATGTTTTGTTTCTTTCCAGCGGTTTTCGTTTGTTGACATTCACTCCCTTTCTTTTATTCTACAACTCACCATCATTTAGAATTTTTCTTTCGCATCCGAGCAACACACTTGCGTACAGAAATACAAAAAATCTGGTGTGTGCCCCACTCATCTTTCCAATACAATTCATTACAAAAAATATGGTACTAAATACCCATTACAATTAAAAATTAAAAAAGAAAATACTCTAAAATCATAATGTATTATATTTATTAATCTAGACAAAACTATAAAAAGATCAATATTTGTCAAATAATTATATTAATCACTTAACATGGTACACTGCTGAAAATAATATATAAAACTACAAGTACAAATTGCATGAATTATCTTCCACATCAAACTATTTGCAATAGCACTATAGACTGATATAAAAATCGCGCCTCCAAGATACACACACATACGACATTGGACATTACCGCCAAAATTTTCAAAAAGACTCTCGTGGAGCCAATTCGTAAAGATTCGAAGATGTCTCAATTTCCCCCCCACCCCCACCCGACCAATTACAATAATTTCCTTACAAACTCTGTAAGGAAAGTAAAAACACTATAGAATAATTACAACAGAGATATCAAGTTGGGGGTAGGACTATGTAGACACTCTTTGCGACGTTTCAGAAAATATATTTTGTTCTCGTTGATTCCACATATTTAAAAATACTACATAATATCCATCCCAGAACTACCATGTACCTACAGCATCTTATAATTTGAATTCGAATTTCTTTGATTAGAATCCATCCGGTTGTACATCTCAACTTCCTCAACAGCAGAGAAAACAACTTGAAAATATGGAGAATAGAGGAGGCCGGATACATCCATTTGGCTAGTAAAACTGAATGTCAATCATCTATTGAAATACATCCCTTATGCATGTCAATAATAAGAGGAACAAATACCAGAACAGCACAACGCTTACATTACAAACACCGTTTGACTCCTGTAGACGAATGATGGAGTCTTTCTCCTTGGGAGCTATGTTTTGAGTCCCGGTGCTGCCGGCAGCATGAAGATGTACGTTAAACGAGATCGTTTGAAATGTAAAAGATGCCATTGTTCCTTTTCAGAAATACAAATGGGTTAAGAAGGCGGATACAGCACAAAGACTCTGTGAACGTGATACGTTATAGTCAGGGAAATCATATATATATATATATATA
>NNCF01134372.1:46115-58319 GCA_002313205.1 Laupala kohalensis
ATATATATATATATATATTGGAATTTTTTATTTCATTTTCTACGTAACCAGATGGAGCAGAACCCACAAATGAAGTATCTTACTTTATAGAATTAAACGAAGTGTCTGAGATGTTCGATTACTCTGTCTCAAACCTTTTCCCTTTCGAGATAACAACATTTAAATAAAAACGAAAAGACGCTACTTGGTTAATGTATTTGCAAAGGATGCTACTTGAATACTTAAAATTGAGAGCGCTGACGCGTCTGAGCATGCTGGTATAAACAAAATGTATTATCATGTACTGTTCATAACTGTTCTGACGTCCTAAACATTGTTTAATGCTTAATAAGAAACCGAGTTAAACTTGCCTACAACTAGCTGATAGAGGAAAGTAGGATCTGCTACATTGTTCAAGTAAATAAAATAGTTTTGCTAAGTAAAAGTTTGTTGTTGTTTTTTCATTGTAGAAGAAATTTCATTCTGTTTCTCGTTTAAATTGCTCGGGTATAGCTAGTTGAACTTATCAGCCAAACCGGTAATTAATAGTTTTCTTTTCGCTGTAGTAATAACCATTCAAAACGAATGGAGATTTTATGCCGATATGATATATGTAACTGATTATTAAATCCAACTTCTATGCGAACCGGGTTCGAACTCCGAGAAAGTATGCCCTGCAGAGACAGAGAGATTCGTTAACTTCATTTTTATTTTCATCACCAGTCACCATCATTCATCATTATTTTCATATTACGTTAGCGTCACGGAGAGCATGCTCTTGGAAAATTGAGGCAAATCTATCATCAATGTCCTCCCCTTGGAAAATGAAATAAGAGGAATTTGACGGTCACAAATGATCCGCTGAAATACTCAAAAGAAAGGATTGATTTTTTCCCCTCATTTTTCTCGGAGCCATGTTAGTTACGTGGTAGTTTTCTAGAAAAACACAATAGCTTCTGAAGAAAATTTAAGACAATAGAATGCATATATCTATTAAAATAATCTCTTCATTCTTCATTCCACATTCTTAAGTTGACAGAGCGTGAAATGTTAAGAGGTTAGATAATAGTACGTTAAAGAGAACTGCTAAGCACTTAACACCCTACTGTGTGGTGAAAATTAAATTACTATTTCTTGCGTGCTTTGTGATTGCATCTCTTCAACGCATGATAAAAACACGGATCGTTTTGTGATCTTGCTTCTATACGGTGACTACTGGTTATTAAAAAACTTTGAATAAACCAATTATTTTGTCGTTAAGATGCGTATTTTACGCTGTTTTATTAAGAAACTATATATAATCAGAAATAACAAAAATACTTTATAATTTAAAGAAGTAAAAGTAAACCACTGTACATTATCTAACTTTCTAACTATAACGACTAACATGTATTTATCTCACAAATGTTATCGTGAATGTGTCCTGAAGTTAAAACTTACGTTTATCTTTCCCTTCCATTCACCTCACTTCAACTCATTTATTCACTCATTCCCATCCGCTTCCCTTTGAATAATCGGGAGTAAGTGCAGAAGAGGAATGATCTTGTGTTCAACAGTGTAATCTCACCCTAACCACGCAAAAATATAGAATGGCTCTTTAATATATTTTTATTAATATAACTCGCAAAATAAGATAAATGTATTATTTGTCACCATCAATTTTATCTTATGAGTTTTATAACTGAGAACCTTATAAAACATTTCAGTTCATATTTGTTTCGTGGATTCCAAAAACAAAAGAGTTTTCGTTTTTGAATTCTCGAAACAGAGATACGGAGAGGCGTATCATGCTTTTTGTGCAACGTGCGAAATAATCAATCCCCACTGTGTTCTGAAGAGAGAGCAATTCTAGGACAGACATTACAAAACGGAATGAGCAATCTGCGTGGGAAAGCACGTTGTATAGGCGCGAACCATCAGCATGTGCGCTTGGCGCCTGAGGGATCTCTGCTGTAGGCCGCACGGTGCACAACACCGGACACGCGAGGAGGAGATTAGACGACGCGACGGCCGCCAGGGTCGCTGCATTCGTCGTGTTCAACTGTTGTTGCCCGACGAATGAGGAATAAATACGTTTTAGAACTGTCGTTGATAGGATCTCTATGATTTCATTTTTGTTTCTTGTCGTAGTTGATTCTTAGAATTCGACTAGCGTGTTCTGAAAATTCTGTTTCCAGTTTGTGCAAAAACGACTGTCGATTCGAAAGGAAATATTCTGTGCATGACCTTCAGATGCTTCATGGTCACTCAGCGGTTTTTTATTCAAAAAGATCGAAAAATATAGTTTTATGTCTCTAGTAAATTATTTTTGAGATCTTTATGTGGATATTAAAGAGTTGTATTGAAGACATTGACGTATTTTACATTCCACAAATAATAAATTTTGTTATTTAAATATAAAATAAACAAGAATAATTTCCAAACATAGATATACAATTTTAAAGACAAAATTTATCAGGTATATGAATACTAAATTTGGAACCCCCAAGTAAATTAGATACTTCATTAAATCTTTGGGTTATTTATCCGACGTATGAAGTAAATTACAGACACGAATCAAAGAACATCATTGTAATACAACTACAACACGATGTTATTTCATTACACCGTTTAAATGTGGATCATTCAATAGATTGGGGAAATGTTTTAATTTTAGATAGGGAGACAAATTATTATAAACGTATAATGTCAGAAATGTCACATATCAAATTTACGATTAACACATTCAATTTACAAATTGACACAGAAAATTTATCCAAAATTTGTAGTTGGTTACTATGATTTTTCTGCTTTGAAGGTTTGTATTTTCAAATGATTCATTTTTTCATCGTCATCGTTTTATTTGTATATGTAGTTAATTTTTTTAATACTTGTAACTAAAATAAAGCAAACAAATTTAGTTGATATGTCCACCCACCAATGTTCGCCTGATGATGGCAGCAATATATTGCTGAAACGTTGTTACACTAGAAATAAATAATTGTATATAAAAACAGATCTATTTAATCATTCAACTCAACATTCGTCAAATAAAGATTAATGTGAAAATAGGGTCTCCGAGAATATTTTTGCTTTTATAAATAGAATATGCAATTCGAGAATTTCTGAACGTGTTTTCAACATATTAACAGTGATTTACGTTTGTTAATGCATCATCTATAACTGCAACCACTCTCAAAAGATATTTTTGTTAATACAGATGAATCTACAAAATTATTATTAATTACAAATAAATTGATAGTTGACTATACATGTAATACACTTAATGTTGGTGAGTACTCTTCAATACGTCTGATATTGTATTGATACATTATATTATATGAGAATATAGCATTAAGTTATATAAAAATATGGAATAAAACATTAAATACAGAAGATTATTTAATGAAATATTTTTTTTTGACTTACCAGTGAGTGCACACAATTCCTCAAAGTTGAAGCAATTGACTTAAACTCCAATGATAGATAACTGATCTTGAATAACATTCATGACCTAGAGACCAATTTACACGAGCGTTTTGCAAATGACCAGATTTAGAGATATATGAAACACATTTTCGAACCATTTACCTTTCATCTACAGAAGGTAACCTTTATTTATGATAAAAAGCACCACCAAAAAGGCGAGTACCATGATAACTACTTGATTTGATGGGCAAAGAAGAATTTTTAAGCATTCACTACATGAGATTTTTAATCTTAAATTTCACTATGAGATTAAGACTGTATTTCAGCTAAATGACTGGGTTCATCTACAACTTGAGATCCTGAATGTAATTTTTGAAAAACAAAAAAAGAGCAATTTATTTCTAGATACTCTAGAAAATCTGATTTTAACCGTGGGCACAATATTATTTTCGTAGCGTAAACTATGTTTTATCCACTCTGGTCTAATCTATTATCTCGTTGAGGTTTCTGAAGTCCTTTTTCGCAGTTTTTAATAATTTAGAGAAATGAAATAACTATTTAGCGTTAAAAAGAAGTATACCAAAGAATTAGGTTGAGTTATTTTGATATAATATTAAAATACAATTTCTTTGTTGGGCATAATACATATACAATAAATAATATAATATAGATAAAATACAAAAACAGTTAAATGTATTTTTAATACAACATACTTATTAGATTAATATTTGAGGATATAGTTACGTTATTATTTCACAAAATGACTTTTTATTGAATGTAATACGTTTAAGTTATAAAATATTAGAACCTTTAATCGAATGTATACAATGTAACAAGTAGTACGTAATCATTCATATTAATTTATGTTATGTCCTGTAAAATCCCTGAGGTTTAACCCAAGGTCTGTAAGTGTACTAGTAATTTGTCTAAGTGGATCGTTTCCTCAGACATGAAAAATAGCATTGCAAAGGAAATAAATAGCAAAATGTTTAAATTAAATGTCCCCTTGAAGACCCCAGGCAGCATTACGAAAATTTAATCTCGATAAAAGGGGGATGAAATATTGTTTTTAATCATATGAACCTACAAGTGAAGGAGTTTGGGAAAATCATACTTCAAAAACTTTCCTGTTGTATTATAAATAATACATTACTGCAAAGCATCGCCATACTTTATTGCCATGTGTTTACGAAAATGCCCCTTCGCACAGGAAAAGTGTCCAACATATCATTGTCTCGTACAAGTGTTTGCAGATATTCTGTCAAAATATTTGATTCATCCTACTAAATAAAGGTAAGGTAGTTTTTCAAAGTCTTATATGAAGACAGTAATCTTCGTCATTTTTGCGAGGTACGTGTGCGAGATTATCAGGGAGTGCCAAAATTTATTGTACGTGATAGAAAGCGTAAAAAGGGCGAGTTTCTTATATCCTGAAGACTAATATTTTCCTATTGTTTTCTTTGTCAAGTAGATATAATCATCAAGTTCGAAATAATACCGATTTCTATAAAGGTGATTCTACGGAAATGGGGAAATTTGCAACACACAAAGGAGTGAGGTCCTTGAACAAGAACTTCACGTTTTCAACAGATCCAACGAGTGTACACGAAACAACTGAGGTAGCAGTGAAGCAGTGAAGCAGGTTACATAGGTTTCAGCGGGAACTCACAAGGTTGCCACCACATCAACCACTCCAGTAAGACCACCTTGACAGACGTGAATTTCAAAAAATGACCTAAGAGTGGGACGTGAAATGACAAAGGAGTGAGGAAACAGACGTAAAATATGTCATATTCATTGAATCTGATTATGTTAAATGACCAGATTCATTTGCATCAATATGTTGAACTTGCAGAAAGTTAAAATATTGAAAAAGTCTGAACTTAACAGGATAGGACCTTTTAGACATTTATAGCCCCATTTCTGTAGAATAACCCATAAATAGAACTGACACGATCCTGTGTAGTCAGTTGAGTGTTTTTAAATGTTTCTTTAATATCTCGTAAACAATGTATCAGACTTTTATGTAGCTTACATTAGTTGAATAATTTTGCTTCATATGTGAAAGAAAAAAAAATCTATAACCCCATTACTTTTTAACATCATAGGAAAAAATTACAAAATCTTATTTTGATACATCAATGACATTAAAAGCAATCGCTTTTTGCATTTTTTAAATTAAACAAACATATGTTGAAAAACTACGGACAACATAGCATAGACGCATATGCGTTCTTGAGCCCATTAATGTTCCCGCATTGCATCAACGTACACTCATCTTTCTTCACACTCCAAATCGGGAGCCTCCCTTCCTCATTACTGCAAGTGGCGCAGCTCAAAGTCGGCCTTTTGAATCGTCTCGCCATGCAACGCTACGAGAGGACTGTTCAAACGCACACAGTATCTTTCTAAGCGACGACCATTTACAGAGGAATACACTCTTACATAGGACCCACCACTAATCTGACTGTTATTAAAAACACTGTTTTGTGACAGGTATAAAAACTAACGCTCACATGTGAATATGTTAATGTAACATTCTACATCAGTATGTACTTGGTCATTCGGGTCGTTATATATACGTACTTAAAACATGTTACCCGGGACTAGTTCCCGAGAGTCGAGTGCAGAAAAAGTATATTCATGAATAGCATCAACACAACTATACTTTTTACTTTTCACTAGATACTAAATTTTTGTCCGAAGACTCCACGCTACAAATTGCATGCTGAAAATACAAGTTCTGAATTAGATCGTTTTATGAGCCATTATCTAGTTCTTATATTGAAATGGACATCATAATATCGAAATTGCCACTTCATTCCAAATAACGACTGTTTCTCTCAGTATGGTTTTCGAGAGGTAAAGGAACAGTCTACCAATAATCTCAGCGTGTTGACACCTGATGACCCTAAAATTCCACATAAAATGTTACTTGCAGGCATAAAGAATTAAAGAAACATCAGGTAATTTATTTTAAAAAATTTAAATAAATTAAAGATAATTCAGTCAATAATAAAAACAAAATATGGGATCCTATATTTTCCACTGAGAATAGACATTGAATATATCTTTGAAAAATGTAAGTGGATGAACCACATGTTAGATTACATGAAGAAAAAAAACAGATTACAAGGACATGTAAAGTACTTTGCTTTTATGACACTCCTTGCTTATTCCAACCCTCAAATTGGGTACAACTTACAAAAGTAACTCAACTTTATTTTGGTATCGTACCCTTAAAATGATAAAATACTTGTATTGAATGATCTGAAATAATCGACGGGTTATGATTTTTTTAAACTTATACAAAAAAATGTACTATATGTCTTGTATTATAAAGGCACCTTCTAATAATCTCTGATTAGTTATAAACAAACAATTTCACACTTATGATGCACAAATACCAAATATCTTGAACTATTATATAATAGAAGTAAATAGTAGTAGAATCGGATTATTTATGTTTCAGCCAATGTCGGAATTATGAGAGGCCGCAACAAGAGAAAACAAAGTAAACTGAATAGTTTAACTTGTTATTTAATTTCTTTTGGTGGTCAAGTATGATTGTAACGTGCTGTGTGGGAAAACTAGATCGTACCTCTTTTAAGATGCCACTTGAATTTTGAATTACTATTTTATTCATTTAGTAATCCTAACCCTCATCTCGAAGTCATTTCTTACTCTAGAATAACACGATGCTGCCGTCCAAAGAAAGTGATGCTTTTGATCAAAATCCGTATTTCGTAACATCTCCGCTACGCCATTACCATATTTGAAAAGTTGTAAAATTAAGCCGTAGAACAAGAATTCGAGAATCAAGCGCTCCCCTTAGTGACTTCGTTTCATCCCATTTCAGGGCGAATCTTGTTTTCTTTTCTCGGAGGGGTTGGAAAAAAATAAAATTACTTGAATCCCGAGGACACGACCTTAAGACGGGGGTACCCAATCCATGGAAGGAGATAGTGACGATCATATCGTTGGCAACAATTGACTTCATTACATTAACACACTCTTTTACGGATCCATTTCAGAATAAAGGGCGTAATATTATAATAATTGAAAAATGAATTTTATATCTGGAATAGCATATATTTCTTCGTGGTACCTACGCGTGGAGAAGATATGTGATTACTTTCGGACAGGTGAAAATAGTGACGAGCTGGGAAACGAACCTGGAACCTCTGCTTTAATCGCTGGGGAATTAACCACTACACCACCCGTTCTCCTTTCACAATTGTACATCATTGTGTGCTACCTTGTTCACTTATGGGGATGTGCCTCAGATCTTCCGGGTTTAGGTCTAGATGGAAATGTTGTAGCAGTTATGGAAGGCCAGCGAGTGGTGTAGAGGTTAACACCCCTGCGACTAAAGCAGATATCCCGGGTTCGTTTCCCCGCTCGTCGCCATTTTCACTAGTCACTAGACCGAAAGTTATCATCTTATTTGGGATAGCTTGTTGTAACATAAGAGACACGTAAAAATCGCTACAAATTGGAACTGGATCAGTGGGCGTCAGGTCGTTTTGCCCACCGAAGTTCGTACAGTTCCTGGGTGCTCCGTTATGCATACATCACATCCCCCGGCAGGCGATAAGTGATCACAGGTTGGGGACACTTAAATACATTTTCCACGTACCAATAGCACGACCGCCATCTGTGTGAGCTCAACCTTGATTTTGTATTCTTTGGGCGAGTGAGGTAGCGGAGATACTTGCTTTTAAACATTGATTTCATTTTGGTATAATATTATAGATACTTACGTTATCGCTTGAAAAGAAAGGGCCACATGAAAGCTAGATATACCAATATCACTCGTTCTATTAAATTATTGTGAAAAAATGTATTAAGAAAACTATAATTTTTAATGAGATACAAAGAATATTTGACAATACTTATCATCAACTAATTAGAGTTTCTGGTTATGTTCTTCAGGTTTCAAAAATGTGCATTTTCATGTTTTGCCTAAGAATTTGAACTTGCAATTCTGGCCAACCCTAATCCTGGAACTCAACATGTCCTTTGCATAGGTGCAAGGGGACCGTCCTGCTTCCATCTCCACCATAGTGTTCCCTCCCTCTTACTCCAACCCCAGACTCTTTCTCTACTAGCGCTCCCCGCGGCGACGTCAGCGAAGCCGCCACCGTCGCCTCCGCGTTCGCAATTTGTTTCGCCATAACGCATTTGTCGCCGTTCCGCGTCATCTACAAGTGTAATTCGCGCGAGCTCCGCCGCCGGCGCCACCGCTGTGCCCTGGAAAATTAACTGCGTAAATCTTGGAGACGTGAGAGGGGAAACCGTGGAAGAGGATAAGTGAGGAAAACTAGACGGGAAACTGGGGGAAAAGTGGGAAGGGAGTACTGAGGACAAGAGTGTGGATTAAGAAGTTGGGAGAGAAAAATGGGTCTTGGAGAGGAAATGAAGCAGATAAAGCAAAGTGGGGGAGGGTTACGAAGCAGACGAGGGGACGACAAAAAACACGGAAAGGACAACACAATAGTTGGAAGGAATAATAAAAATCAGGGAAATATAAAGTAGAGCAGAAATATTTCACGCGAGACGATAATGTAAAAAATCAGAAACATATATTATAAAGAATGAATAGATCCCGAGAAATCAATTTCAAGGGAAATAAAAATTATGCAAAATGAAATAAAGAGAAGAGTCTGTCACATCAAATCACTAATTTTTGAAAAGGAGACGGATAGGAGTTTTAAGAGCAGAAGGAGAATATAGTTTAACGACAAATTACAAGTCAACAATTCTTAAAACATTCGTCCCTTAAGGAAAAGGGACTACATGATGCACTCAGCTACTTTAGTATCTTGCGCACATAGTTCTCACCAGAGCAAAATATAAACTTTGTCCACATTTATTCACCTTCTGATATTTTCGCATTTTCTTAAGACTAGAATAGTGTCGCCTATTATGTTTCAGCACAATCATTTACAAACTTTTAGCTTCTTTGCATATGACCTCCAGGTATTTTCAATATTTTATTTACACATTAAAATTAAAACTTCAATTCATGGATTACTTGAAACCTCCTATTTACTTACTTTAATTAAAAATAGTAAATAAAAAATTACCTTTCAATATTTTGCAGATTAATGCAGTGTAATATAAATGCAGGATTAATGATAAATGTTAATAAACACAAAAATTATGTTAATAATGGGGATCTAATACATTTTCATTGATCGCTTACATATTTTTTCCTTTAGAAAAGAATTCTACCATATATATTGCATCGTGCATTTTTTCATACATGCACAATCTGATAACATGTAATTTTAAGGAAATGCAGTTTATATATTTAAAACTAGGTTTTGGAAATGGTCACTGAAGGTTCATGCGTTACTAAGCACATGGAAGAAAATTATCTCTTTTTGTGTGAGTATACTGTCAACAAAACATATACTCTGTGTTGATCAGTGATTAGTTATCAGCATTACTAATCAGCATCAGCATTAATAATTGGTTACTGAGCATAGTTGAACAGTGTGCACCATCCTTTTCAGGACGAAAGATTAATTCATGTTATTGGACAGATACCATAACTTCGAATTTCATAAATAGGACTCTGACAGTTTGGTGGGCTTTAAATCAGTTTAAGGAATCTCCTCGTTTCACCCTTATGGACTTGTGTTTTGGCTATATAATTGCTTTGACAATATTTTTAAGAAGACCCAAAATATCGATTTTTTCGACCACAAAAAATGAAATACCAATTTTTGTACTTTCCCAAAGACCAGCTAGTGAGAAAAAAATAGATGCTATAATTAAACCGATGTTTAAAGTAAAAGGATTAGTTTTAGAAAGAAAACACACAAACAAACAAGTGGATATTGATATAATTTTTTGAATCTTTTGAGTTTTGTTTATTCTGTGAGGAGGATAATTCTAAAAGAACCTAATTCAAAATTTCAAATTCTAAAAATGTTGATCACAGAAGCATGTACATGGAAAAGGCTCGAAGTATCACAAAAAACATTTTTAGCGAAAAATGTTCTCCTTCGCTGTGGTAATCTGTTTACGTGACTTCTCTTGATAGTTTAATAGATGGACAAAAGATAGCGTGGGCTTATACATCATTGCAAGACTATATGTATTATGTAATAACAAAAAAACATTATAATGTTTTTCCCCTATTTTACAAATGATTTGTTGTAATTTGTAAAATTACTTTTACAAATTGTAATTTTAAAATTGTAGTAAAGGCAAAATTACGGTTTTCCGGCGTGACACATACACACTTCTGGGTACCATTCACGGTATTTGTAACGTATTTTGAAAATGAAATGTTACATTTCAAACATTTCCCATATTTCAATTATCTGGTACATCGGATTCAAAAGAACATCTCCTCGTTTCAATTGTTTTGCTCTCAAAATGGATTCAACCCTAAGTTTGGAATTTTTTTGAAAGCACAAATAAGAAATGCACGACGATTTCCACACTTTTTCATTATTAATTAAGTCGTTTAATCAGTTTCTTTGTGTATCATCTACAAATGTTCTTGACATTTAAGAACGTTTTCTATTTTCATTCTTTAATTCTTAAATAAAAAGATATCAAACCGTTTTCCTGCACTGTACATCTACAGCATGGTTGTTAATAGAACGGCGTGCGAGCAGAGTTGCGTTCCTCCGCGTGCCCAGAGATCTAAATCGCGGTAACGGCTTCTGTTATCGGATTGCAGGAAGGGGTTAATACATTCCTTTCCAGACCACTACGACCAAGCTCTTCCCTGGCTACTGCGCAATGAAACTAGCGAGTTTCAGAAAGGGCCAAAGAACATTTCTGAAGGAAAAGCAATATATTTCAGTTAAATCAGTATAAAAAATAAGTTTACAAACAAAATTAGAACGGAATAAACAATGAAGATCATAATAAACAAACATAAATAAAAATATATTACGATTTTATGAGGAGCACTTGGTAATGTCATTTAATACAACTCTACTTAATTAGTTATCAAATGTTTCAAAGTAAACAAAAACTCAGAGTTCATCATACAGAAAGTCTCAAGTTCATCCCTCTGAAATTTCCCATACGATCTATTCCGTCCTACTATTATAACCTAATGGTCAAACCTGGCTGAAGACTGGCCTGGAGGCAGCGTGCACGGTGCGCCATTGACATCCCTGATCTACAAGGCAGTTAATTCAAAAAACAAAAAAAACACCACTTCCAAGATGAGTGAAATAGACATGTAATAATCCGTGATGTCTGTTGTAGATTTATAGATCAGTAGCAACGTTGGAGCAAATGGTGCCAATAATAACTTGATGGGCATCAGCGTGAAAGACGACGCTCAATGATTTGGACGTCTTGTCGCATCAAGAGGGTGGGAGGGAGGAATGTCACTGGAATGTATTCAGTGATTCGCTTCGACTGGCAATAGCACTGCTTGCGAACAGCACCGAATTGGATGTCGGCTCTAATTAAGCACATTATGTGAACCGCGATATATTCGACAACCACAGAATGTGCACGCAAAGCGTATTATAGTACCGCAAAGTAGTTTTCTTGATTGACGAATTCACTGTGGCTACAAATTTACAAATTCCATTTTTCATATTGCAATCATTATTTTCGTAACTTCGCTTTCGTATACTTGCGATTCTTGCAAACAATTTTAATAAAATTTCGAATTTTAATTATTCAATACCATTGCTTACTTATTCTACGTTATACATTTCGCAAACATGAATATAAATTACATTCCACAAACGTAACGTCTCACTATGGAAATACAATTCATGTGTTATTTTCTCCACTTAGAGACTCTCACAAATAAAGCATAAATATATA
>NNCF01134382.1:0-41309 GCA_002313205.1 Laupala kohalensis
CTGACAGTTGCTGATTGAAGATAAGTACAGGTTTCAGCTCATTCAGCATAACGCCATGAAATAAAATGCCTACGAAAACCTTTGGTCTGTTGTGAATTCATTGAATTGCTGTGCCGTGAATAATATATTCGTGTAATAATACCGACTTGAAGATTATTAAGGCATGCTACTTAATTTATGCGTCTACCGGGGGGCACTCCAGTCTTCCAATTCAGGAAACCTGAATGTCTTTAAGACTAGCATGCAAATGTCTGCTATGAGCTATAAGTTCAATGGGTCGATGCCACGCTATCCTTAATCAAGGGGGACGTAGCCATGAAACGAAGAACGCGCATTTACTCCACGCTAGAACAGAAAGTGTCAACAACGGGTAAAAAGTGATCCACTAACCGTCCCCACCAACGGTTTAATATTGATCCACCTTGTTTACTCAGGATTAGCTTCCGCTATAACTCCTGCCTTTCGTTTCTGCTTCAGTCGATAGCTCTCTCCTTTTATCTGGACTACGTGTGAGTGATGTAAGATCCGATCCAGCATCGCCGATGTCAGGGCCGCATCACCTGCGAACAGTATTGCGCGAAATACCCAGTTCCCTGGCAATGGCCCGGATACTCATTCCCCGCTTGTGCAGGACTTTAATTTCCATACGAATCTCAAAAGTGACCATAAACTCCCCTGTATTCAGAGGAGCAGATTAACCCCTGGATCAATTTTCAACCGCTGGGGTGGATCAGTTTTGCACCGTTGGTAACACTGCCGGCAACCGGTTTGAAATGTGGACAGAAGAAGGTTTTCTGGAAATAGATACCGATACCGCATGGGCACCACCTGAAGAGAGCGTAATGGAAGCCCTTTCGGCGCAATGGAACTGTATCGTAAACCACTGGTATAGCGAAGCTGGTTGCGACTTTTGTGGCTACCGGCGATATGAGGCTGGCGCACTTGTTGACCTAATTGATGGCAGTTTATGGTACGCGGACGAGGACGAGGATGGCTACTCTGACGTTATCGGACCTGAATGGCTGGTAAATCATATCCCACACTTTGGTGGTTAAATAGTAAGCAGGGCAGGGGGTTGTAGTAAACATGCGCCCTGCACCGATTTATCCACAGCATGTCCGGGTGATTGCCTGCTGGTAGTGTGAATAACGCAGCCAGGACGGCAGAAAAACCTTCTGCAGGTTCCACCTGCAGTGGCAGGGCGACCGTCCCCATGCCCATCAATAAAATCTTTTGAGGATCTGGTAAGCATCAGAGCAGGTTCAAAACCCAGAGTTTAAAATTCCATCGTGCTTAAAAAGTGCAATTTCTGCACTTTATTCAAGGTGTTTTTGGGCACGCTTCGGCTCTCCGTCGTAGCCGGGTCGTCGCCTGCACTTCGCGTGATGGCCAGAATGTCCATCGCGCTACGCGGAGCCGCAGGCGTCTCCGTCCTGCCGGATAGCAAGCGATGCCTGAACTACGGCGCCTGCAGCTGCCGCTGAGGAAAGCCGGTGAACCGGCTTCTCCCGGCATCTCCTTCCTCTGCATTCAGCGGTGTTCACTTTTGCTGTGACTGACGCTGCCCCGTCCTGGTCCATAAACAAGGTAAGGCTGAAGCCCGCTGCACTCACCCGTTCGCACTCCCTCCGGTCGCTTGCGCTGCGGCTTCCTGCATCGCCCTTGTTTCTGGCCCGGGCGGCCGGTGCGGTCAGGTGTCACAGCAACGTGCTCCCCGCCTTCCGGAACCGGAAAAAGGGGACGCCAGAAAGAAGCCGAAGGAGATAAAAATGAACGCATCCACCACTACAGCCCAGACTGAACAGGTTACAAGCATTGAAGTTACACACCCGCGCCAGCGCCTGAATTTCATCCCCCGTCTGTTTGCCTCTCCGCTTGGCGATCAGATGGCTGCTAACTTTCTGCAACGACACAGCAATTATGACGGTGGCAAGTGGCGATACTTTGAGGTTCCCCGTGGCATTACTGGCCAGATCGGAGGATGGACGGAAATTGCCACAACCCGCCCTACCGGGTATATCACGCCGCCTGATGGCACATATCGCCTGACCATCCCCGGTAACTACTTTGACGAGGAAGTTTCTGCGGATGCTGTGGGGATCATCGCAACGCTTTTTGTGCTCAATTTCCTCTCATGCAAGTTATTCGAAATGGGTGAAGAGTATGCAATGACGTGTCAGGGGCTTGTCGATCGTCAGGATGCGCTTAAGGACTATGTCAGCATCATCAAACATCCGGAAAGTAGCCAGATTTTCCGTGCAATCGACTGATAAAAAAGCCCGGCCAGCTGGCCGGGCAGGAAAGGAAATCATCATGACTAAAAAATTAGCAGTAGCGGAAGGCCTTGAAATACTTGCCCGCTGGCTTGAGGACAATATCAACTGTGAAACCGACCTGATTTTCGATAACCCGGAAGAAGGTACGGATTCCGCTATGTTACTGCCCTGCATTGAGGCGGCGCTGGCGCTCATTCATGCCGCGGAGGAAAATCAGACGCTACAAATCCGGGCGCAGGGTGATGCGAATCAATATGTTCTGTTAAAGGGAAAAAGTTGGTTTGCCCAGGTGCTGATGAATGGCGAAATGACCGTTACACAGCAGGAACAGCACCTTAAAGCGATGATTGCCGGAGTCACCAATGAATAACGAACAAGCACAAACAGCTGCGTCAATTCCTGAGCTGGTCTCGCTGATAATAGAGGCTGAGTCGGTAGAGGGCGCAGAGATGAATAATGCTGAACGATCAGCACTGGCTGCGGAAGTTTTATGTATCTTCGCGAGGAGAACGGGACAGGCCCGCGATGGGGAGCCTGTCGAAACCATCATGGTGGATCTGCTGGCGAACCTGATGCACCTGTGCGACCGTATGAGCATTGATTTTTCGGGATTGCTGCCGGTTGCTGCGATGCATCATGATGATGAGCGTGACGCCTGAATCTGCTGCCCTGCTGAATCCCCAGCGCATCGAGCGCCGGGGATTCAGTGCCCACCTTCAGCTGTTGCGCAAGGTATCAGCTATCATTGCGCGAATCATAAAGCGCAGATCTTCTCCGCTTGTCTGGTTCCGGGCGTGATGGCTCATTTGTTCCCGGAGCGATAATGTTACGGTAGCCAGGGCGACACTGCGCTTTATGTTCGGCGAATTTTCATAATCCTTGTAGGTTCGCAAGCTCACACCCAGCTCTTCAGCTGCACGATCCATGCTCCACATCATTCCTCTTCGCCAGAGGCGCAACTCAAAGCCGTTCATAATACTCTCGAAAAAGTGCAGAAATTGCACTTATTTTAACGTTGATGCAGAGTTATAAAAAGGGTTTTCTGCAACCAGTATCACAAGCTACGAAAATTTTTGGCTCGAAAGTTCAACAAGTTACTTGTCATAAAATGGTATTCCGAACCGATGGTGAGCAAAGAATGAACAAACATCGACTTTTGCTGCCGCTGCTTTATCCGGGCCAGTTGAGCGAGTGATTTCCGGACCAAGTTCCACGTCAGGTTCTGATCCAGTTTTACCAGGATCTGTGCCGGAACGGCGTTAGTCGCTGGTAGATGATCTCAAAGACAGAAAACCAGGACTAAGGGCGAAACTCTGGGCACCTTCGGCTCCCCGTCGTAGCCGGGTCGTCGCCTGCACTCCGCGTGGTGGCCAGAGTGTCCACCGCGCTCCGCGGAGCCGCACGCGTCTCCGTCCTTACGGATAGCAAGCGATGCCTGAAAACCACGCTTGCAGCTGCCTCACGGCAGCAGCCGCTTCACTGGCCGCGTTGCGGCCGCAAAGGAAGCCGGACTAAAGCCCGGCTCATCTGGCGCCTCCCTTTTACCTCTCATCGCGGTGCTCCTGTGGCCGTGACAGACGCTGCCCCGTCCTGGTCCATAAACAAGGTAAGGCTAAAGCCCGCTGCACTCACCCGTTCGCACTCACTCCCTTTGGTCGCTCGCTTGCGCTGCGGCTTCCTGCATCGCCCTTGTTTCTGGCCCGGACGTCCGGGGCGGTCTGAAGTCACGGCCCCAGGCTCCCCGCTTCCGAAAACGGAAATAAAAGGGAAACGCCAGAAGGGAGCAGGAGGCAACCAACGAGGAGAAAGTTATGGACGATATGGTTTTTTACCCGAAAGGGCAGTTGTTTTTTGAGGACGCCATTCACGACGGTAAGCAGTTCGTGACTCGCTACGGTAAACAGCCGCTGGATGTTCTGAACATGCAGGGCGAACAGTACGTACTGGTTTCCCGTAATGAAGCAATTGAAATGATCCGTGAAGCCGCGCGTAAACCAGTTGAAGAAATCACTGCGGAAATTTTTAACGACCAGCTTGAGGTTATGCCGCCTATCGACTGGTACGGAAAAGGAGACGATCAGTCATTCAAACTAGCTGAGATGCACGCGGAGGACGTGACCGATATTTACGCCTATTACCGTGGCCGCTACTTCCGTTTTCGTGACCGTGTGAGCATGAAACATAGCGAAATTATTCAACGAATAGAGCAGGAGGTGTACGCAAAGCAGAAATAAAAAAGCAGAGCTAAAAGCTCTGCTCATTCACTCCGGTCTGTTGGAGCAGACCGGATAACTAACTGTCTCAGATGGAGATACATCATGAAAGACCGCTTTATCATTGCATGCCGTGATTACATTGTAAATAACAAAAACAAGCGTCCTCACAAGCGTAAGCCCGCCGAGATCATTCCTGCTGACGTGATCGCACGCCGCATTCAGGCACTAGGGAAAATTGTGGTACGCGCAGAGCGCCGCCATAAACCCGTTTGTATTCCGGCTATGAGTTGCGCAGAGCTGGGGCACTTCCTCACCTCAACGGAACAAACCCGTGTAAGCGCATGACAGACGCCGCCCCGCAACGGGGCGGCTTTTAAACCACATATCCGAGAATTCAGAAATGCCAAAATATTATCTCCAGAATGCACCGCGTGGTGTAACCGCTATTCAGCTCGATAACGGTGATGAAGCAGTCTATCTTGATGGTGAATTTATTGCCTGTTGTGATCTGGGGGAACGTGACGATCCGGTAATCGGATTAGGCGAAATCCTTGCCAGAAGTATGGGGGTGCCGTTCCGCCTGCTGACGCTGCCCGTTCCTGATGATGAGGAATGGGCATGGAACGACGTTACCGATGCGCTGAACTGGGGCGCGCGAGTACAGCTACCTCGAATGATGTTGCGGCCTGTACTGGAGTGCAGCACATCCCATATCACGGAAGCTGACAACGCATTGTTAGAGAATTTGAGTTCGAGCGATGAGGATAGCGGGTGGATCTTAAATTCAGGTGTGGGGCACTTATTACGCCTTGATGCTGTTTACGACCCGCTTATCAGGTTGAGGCGTCTCGGAATTTCCAGAACGACACGGGCATTAATAGCCCGAGCCAGACGTCAGGCAGATATAAGCATGATTCATTTCTCAGCTGTAGGTGATGAAATAGAAGGTGCACCGACCTTTGACTGGTAACTCTCTGCCTGGCTACATGCCGGGCATTTCTCCAACCATCGGCGCAGGGGCTTGCAGCAGGCTTTGCCTGCGCCGCCCCCACAGTCGCCGCAAGACGGCTCCCGAAAGGAAACGGGCATAGCCCGCCACTTCTTTCTGGCGTTTCTCTTTTAGTTCACGGACTCATCACGAATCACCGTTTCCGTGAAAGACACTGGCCTGGACCGTTCACCCTGC
This sequence comes from Laupala kohalensis, assembly GCA_002313205.1. Lineage (NCBI taxonomy): Eukaryota > Metazoa > Arthropoda > Insecta > Orthoptera > Trigonidiidae > Laupala > Laupala kohalensis. The sequence goes on from NNCF01134382.1 coordinate 5,679, forward strand.
TAGGGCACGGCTGACGCCTGCTTTCCTCCCCCGTTCGCACGCCTTCCCGCTGGTCAGTCGCTTGCGCTGCGGCCTCGGGCAGCTCCCTTGCAGGCCTCACTGAAGGTCCAGGCCGGTCATTTCCTCACGGCAACGGCCTTCCGCGATGGTGAATCACCATCAAAAGGGCAACGCCAGAAGAAAGCCACTTTTTACATTCAGAGGAGAATTACCATGGCCCGTTTATCGTCCGTTTTCCGTTCTGCCAGCGTCATCCGTAAAGAGCGTGCGCTGACCAATGACGAACTGATGCGCTTCGTTCCGAGCGTCTTCTCGGAGGAAAAGCATGAATCCCGCAGCGAACGCTACACCTACATTCCGACCATCACGCTGCTGGATAATCTGCGCAAAGAAGGGTTCCAGCCTTTCTTTGCCTGCCAGACCCGTACGCGCGATATCGGTAAGCGCGAACACACCAAACACATGCTGCGACTGCGCCGCGAAGGTGAAATTGCGGGCGAGGAAGTTCCGGAAATCATTCTTCTCAACAGCCACGACGGCAGCAGCAGCTATCAGATGATCCCCGGTATGTTCCGCTTCGTCTGTATGAACGGCATGGTTTGCGGGAAAACGTTTGGTGAAATCCGCGTGCCGCACAAAGGCGACGTGGTGGGGCAGGTCATTGAGGGGGCCTTTGAAGTGCTGGAGATTTTCGACGGCGTGAAAGAATCGCGCAGCGAGATGAAAGAAATCGGCCTCAGCCGTGACGAACAGCGGATTTTTGCGGAGATTGCGCTCAACTGGAAATATGACGAGAAAGGGGAAGGAAAACATATCCCGCTGACGGCTGACGATGTGTTGCAGGCCCGCCGCTACGAAGACAAAAAAGATGATCTGTGGACGACTTACCAGCGCGTTCAGGAGAACATGACGAAGGGCGGCGTGTGGGGCAGGAACGCGAAAGGGAAGCATCAGCGTACGCGCCCCGTAAACGGCATCGACGGGGACGTGAAACTGAACCGCGCACTCTGGGAGATGGCCGAGAAAATGAAACAGCTTAAAAGCTGAACATGAAAAAGGGGCGTAACGGACGCCCCGTTTTTCTGTCATTAATCTGACTTTTCACCTGCCAGACCGCCCGCCTTTTTTTCCTCTGCAGCAGCCGGACTGTTTGTCCGTCTGCGTGCCGGTCGTCCACCGTCCAGCAGGTCCCGTAACGTTTTCTCGCTGACGGTCAGACCGACACTCTCCAGCTGCTGGCGCAGCTCCGGAAGGGTGTAACCTTTCTTCCTGTGTAACGTCCGGATATCGTCGCGCAACTGCCCGAGCACCTCCGCACGCGTGAGCCGCTCCCGTGTGAGATCCGGCAGCGCACTCAGTCGTTCGCGGGCCGCATTCACATCATTTTCGGAAAACCATTTTTTTGCTGTCATAACATGCCCCTGCATCCCTCCTGCCCGGACGCGGGGAATTGTGTCACAAAACCACACATACGGCATGGTTTTTCTGGAGTCACCAGAAAGACGTCTGTATACTCGATTGCATGCAAAATAACCGAAGCCAAACGCGGGACAGGATGTGATTTGTTGAACCGCCACCACGGTGTCGGTCCCAACAAATCTCCTGGTCAGGGCAGAGCCCCGACACCCCGGGTGAGGCGAAATTGCCCGGCAATTTCGCGCAGCGTGTGGATATCGAACGGTGAGTAAGAGCGAAAAACGTCAGCGCACCGAGCTGCTTCTGGGGATCAGATGCACGCCGGAGGAGAAAGCAGACATTCTGGAAAAGGCGAAAAGTGCCGGTCTCAGTACCGGGGAATTTCTGCGCCGGTGCGCGCTCAATCGTAAAATCCAGACCTGGAGCGATCAGCAGACCGTCCGTGAACTGACCCGTCTGGGCGCGCTGCAGAAACACCTCTTCAATGAAGGCCGGGAGACGGTCAGTGCCCGCTTCAGCAAACAGTATGCCGATATCCTGGTGACCATTCGCGACACCCTGCTCAGGCTCGGGCAAAGGAGCGGCGGATGATCGCCAAAGTTCCTGACGGCCGGCGAGACGGCCGGTCCAGCTTCCTGCAGCTCATCACTTACAACTGCATCCGGGATGAGCTCAGTCCGGAAGAGGCGCTCCGGGAAGATGCCCGTTTCCGGCGTCCCTCCCGTTCACGCGAAGCGTGCTTTGAACGACTGGTTGAATACATTGACCGTTCGCAGAACGCCGGCGAGGGAGAGGGGACAGAAGTGGTGCTGGAGAATGGCGATTTTCGTATCGTGGTGAACGGTGTGGTGATCCAGCATAACTGCTTCAGCCTGGAAACCGCGCCGGTGGAAATGGCGGCGACGGCGATGGCTAACCGGCGCTGTGAGGAGCCGGTTTTTCATTACATTCTGTCCTGGCAGGAAGATGAAAATCCTGACCCGGATATCATATTTTCCTGCGTGGCTGACACACAGAAAGCCCTGGGTCTGGAAGGGCATCAGTATGTGGCCGCCATTCACCGTGACACGGACAACGTCCATGTGCATATTGCGACAAACCGCATATGTCCGCGGACGTTCAAAGCGGCGACGCTGTCCTTCAGCAAGGAGCGGCTGCAGCGCTGCTGTCGTCAGCTGGAGCTGAAACACGGCTTCCGGCATGACAACGGCAGCTGGAAGGTTGACGAGCAGGGTCATATTGTCCGGGCGAAGAAACGGATGAAACCGCTGCCGGAAGGGGCGGCGCGTCTGGAGCATTTTGCTGATACGGAAAGTCTGACGACGTATGCACGCCAGCACTGTTTTGAACAGATTGATCGCCTGTTGTCCGGACCGCATTTCTCCTNAAACACGGATTCAGGCATGACAACGGCAGCTGGAAGGTTGACGAAAAGGGTCATGTTGTCCGGGCGAAGAAACGGATGAAAGCGCTGCCGGAAGGGGCGGCGCGTCTGGAGCACTTTGCTGATACGGAAAGTCTGACGACGTATGCACGCCAGCACTGTTTTGAACAGATTGATCGCCTGTTGTCCGGACCGCATTTCTCCTGGGGGGCCGCGCATGAAATTTTGTGCGCGGCCGGACTGTGGCTGGATCGCAAGGGAGAAGGACTGGCGGTCTACAGTCTGTATGACACAGCACAGACACCGATTCGCGCCAGCCGGCTTCATCCGGATCTGACACTGAAACAGGAGGCGAGCGCCGGTGCGTTTCAGTCACCGGACTGGTACCCGGACAGTCATAACCGGTACCGGAACACGCTGCATGTGCGTGATCAGGGGGCGAGGGCCGAACGGCGGGAGGCCAGGGCAAATGCGCGGCTTGAGTTGTGTGCGCGGTATGAGCGTTACCGGAGGGACTGGAAGAAACCTGACCTGGATGTGGCGGGACGTTTTCGGGCGATAGCCGCAGAGGCGCGCGATCGGAAAGCGGAAGTGAGGCGGCGGGGACGGACAGCCGATCCGCAGATACGGCGTCTGGCGTATAACATTATTGCGTTTGAAAAGATGCAGAAAGAGGCGGCGCTGCGTCTGCAGCTGCGTGAGGAGCGGGCGGCACTGCACGCGGCAGGTAAACTGCGACCGCAAACATACCGTGGGTGGGTGGAGCAGGAAGCGGTTAAGGGCGATGTGGCGGCAATCAGCCAGTTACGAGGCTGGCATTACCGTAGTAAGCGGAAACAGAGCCGCGCGGATGGTATCGTCTATTGTGGTCCGGCGGATGATTTGCCGCCACTCTATCCCGAAGGTTATGACACCCGGGTTCGCAGGGACGGTGTTATCTGTTATGCCAGAGGAGAGAAGCCTGCCGTGCTGGATTACGGTGACAGGATCGAGGTCGTAAATACAAGACATGCCGAAGATGTGTATGTGGCTGTGGCCAGTACAGCATGGCGAAGCAGGGAGAAAGTTGAGTTCTCAGTCGGAAAGGGATTTTCTGATGAAGCGGCCCGTCAGGCGGCAAGGCATAATTACTGGTTCCCGGATGACCCTGTGAAGGTAACGGATACCATACAGGCCAATAAAGTGCGCCGGGAAGAGGTTTATATCAGCAAATCCGGCAGTACACCTGTCCCTGATTCTTCTGACAGGACTGAACAGCGTCATACCAGCAGCACGAAGGTTCGCCCTCATTAATACCGGGAAAGCGGGGGAGCCCTCCGTGGGCGGTTCAGGAGTGTGATATTCTGTTCCGGTCATTTTTCAGAGCCAGGCTGATGAAGAAGAAAAGCAACAACCCGACACCTCATGATGCGACGTTCCGGCAGTTTCTTACACAGCCGGATATCGCACGCGATTTCATGAACATACATCTGCCGGCAGAGCTGCTTGCGATCTGCGATCTCAGCACGCTGAAGCTGGAATCGGGCTCGTTCGTTGAAGATGATCTGCGGCAGTATTTCAGCGACGTGCTCTACAGCCTGAAAATGACCGCCGGTGATGGTTACGTTCATGTGCTCATTGAGCACCAGTCGTCGCCGGATAAGCATATGGCCTTTCGGCTTATCCGCTATGCGGTGGCAGCGATGCAGCGCCATCTTGAGGCCGGCCATAAAAAACTGCCCCTGGTCATTCCGGTATTGTTCTACACGGGGAAGCGCAGCCCTTATCCGTACTCAACCCGGTGGCTGGATGAGTTTGACGATCCTGAACTTGCCGGGAGTCTCTACAGGAGCGCTTTCCCGCTGGTAGACGTTACGGTTATTCCGGATGATGACATCGCTGGCCATCGCAGTATGGCCGCACTAACTTTACTGCAAAAGCATATCCATCAGCGGGACCTCGCTGAACTGGTTGATCGGCTGGCGCCCATTTTGCTGGCCGGATATCTGTCTTCATCGCAGGTTATATCACTGGTACACTATATTTTACAGGCAGGCGAAACCGCAGACGCCGAAGCCTTTGTTCGCGAACTGGCACAGCGTGTGCCGCAACACGGAGACGCACTTATGACCATCGCACAACAGCTTGAACAGAAAGGTATCGAGAAGGGCATCCAACTGGGCAGGCAGGAAGGCCGTTCAGAAGGTGAACGTGAGGCAACGCTTAAAATTGCCCGTACCATGCTGCAGAACGGCATCGATCGCAGTACCGTCATGAAAATGACCGGTCTGACCGAAGACGACCTGGCACAGATCAGGCACTAATCCCTTTCCTGAAACTTTCTCTGGTCATCAGTATGCACTGGTGGTCTTGTGTTCCCGGACTGATTCTTTCTGTCGGCTGAGACTTTAACAAACAGGGTAAAGGTGGGGTGAACCAACGCCATCCGGCCTCTGTTGCGGTCCGGGGTGAGTTGGCCTGATATCGCTTCCGTTTTGTGCGTGTTCGGGTATCCGGGACAGGAGATGAAAGACCACTGGAGTAGCGATATCCGATCCCCCGAATAACTTCAATTCCGGCATTATTCTTTTTTAACAAAGGGTGAATTTTCTTTCGCAATCGTCCAACGATCACATTCAGTGAAAGTGTTTTATTGCGTCCCGGCGGATCATGGAAAATATGCATCAGGAGTATATCCCGACTCATTATGCGTTCTCTGTTACGCAGCAGTTCTTCCATCACCCGAAATTCAAACGGTGTTAAATATACCTTGGTGCCATATATCGAGAACTCTTTGCGTATTAAATCCATTTTTACAGGAGCAACAGACAGGATATCAGAGTAAAAATTTTGTTTCCTGCGCACAAGGGCATAGAGCCTGGCTTTCAGCAGACGGGCATCCGATCCGGCATCATGGACACCGCAGGCCAGAGAATGACTCAGAAACTGGGATTGCTTCTCCTCTGGCACCACCACCATAATACCTGTCCCCGACCCACATATATATTCCCACTCTGCATAAAGGCGATATACTATATCTGGTGATACATCCTCAAAATCCAGTATTACAGCCGTCACCAGATAATCATTTAAATATGAGCCAATGCCTGTAAGAGGTGAAAGGGACTGGTCCTGTATATCTGTAATATGACCATCCTCATGTAATAAAGAGGTAATATGATGTGAATATACTGAATTCTGAGATACAACCAAAAAACGCATTCTGACTCTCCGGTTGCTGTTTTTCAGAGCAGATGTATTTATTTTATTGTCAGAGCCTGTTTGACAGACAATTCTGACCTTCAGGCACTCGTCATCATCATTATTTACTGAATAATGTACGAGGAGCCTGTTTACGGGATACGTCAGACCGCAAAAAATATCGCTACGACCTGCTCCTGGAGCAACTTATAGTTATTAGACCGCTTTATGTGTTATTTAATGTTACATTTATGAATTAAACGAATCGTAAACGCCCGTAAAAAACAATNTATCGCTACGACCTGCTCCTGCAGCAACTTATAGTTATTAGACCGCTTTATGTGTTATTTAATGTTACATTTATGAATTAAACGAATCGTAAACGCCCGTAAAAAACAATCCTGAGGCTACTCATTATGGGGGGGTAAACATCAACTTTACAAAAATAACATTTAAATTCAATGCGTTAAGTTGTGTTTTTTGGAGTGTTTTTTTTATTAAAATAATGTAAGGTTGTAATCAGAATTATTACCCTCCGTTATTGTTTGCCTTTTTTCTTCAAAAGAAAATGAGTTGTTCTGATAGTGTATATTAATGCTTTCAACGAACTAAGTGAGGTGTTAACTCCTTAACAAAAATAAACAAAAACATAATGCAAGGACCGTGGTTTCTCCCCCTTTATCACTTTTTTATTGATTTGGTGAATCTGTCACAAAAAACAGGTGAAACGCGAAGATTTGCCTTTTATTTTGTGACTACAATAAAAAAAGGACTGCCTGACAGTTCAGGCAACCCCTTTAAAAAGTACCAGAAGGTACCAAATCCTGTTTCTGGTGTGACCTGCTCCCCATTGATTAACACACTACGATGTTAGTAATGTCTTCATTAGAAACATGAGGACAACCCCATGAAGAAGCGTTTTTCCGACTAAAAGATCATCAGTATTCTTCGTGAAGCCGGGGCGGATGTTTCCGCCCGAGAACTTTGCCGTTAGTACGCCATCTCCGACGCCTCGTTTTATACGTGGCGTAAGAAGCTTGGTGGCATAGGAATCCATGAAGTAAAAAGGCTTAAGTCATTTGAAGAAGAGTATGCCCGCCTCAAGAACCTGCTCGCCGAAGCCATGCTGGATAAAGAGGCACTACGGGTGGCTTTGGGCCGAAAGTACTGACGACAGACCAGAAGCGGGAAGCCGTGACAGGGATGTGCAAAGCGACAGGCCTGTCGCAACGGCATGCTGCAGATTTTCGTCCCTCAGCCAACCGGCTATAAGAGGTTGTCAGTATTATGCTGGTGACAGTTTATGAGATTTAAACTCGTTAAGTATCCCTTCTTAAACAAGAAATCCACCAATGAAAAAGACGACGATTAGATATATTCATCCTGGATGTGAATGAATATACCTTTCTTCGAATAAATTTTTCACTGATACCAAGTTGTCCGGCCGCGATACGGTAATTGTTCGATATGCTTAATGTATAAAATAATTGACGCTCCTCGGGTTTTATCTTTGAAATAAACCAACAAAACTCGCACTTACTATCATGATATGGATGTGTTTCTCTAAAATATAATAGTTTTTTAATGATGGTGTTAATGGGGTCGCTCAGATTCAGGTGTTTTTTTAAAAACATGTTTTCTGCTTGTGAAGAAACACCTATAACGTTAAATAACCGCGTTAAGTGACAATAACATTCAGTCTGAAGTCTGATGGCAGGTAAATAAATGAAAGATTTACCTCCTGATGGATTCTCTTTTAATTTTTTTTCAGTGAATTCAAGCCCTGTCAGTATCAAAGGACTTAGTCTTCTATCAGTCTGCATTGCTTTTCCCTGTAGCCTACGGTTTATTACTTATACTGAACGGTATAAAGAAGTTTACTGTTCGTCTGACCCGAAGTAACTGTGCTGCCTGTCTGAACTAAACGGGCGTAGAGAGGAATTTTAAATGTATTGGTTGTGGATTTATGTTCATCAATCCAGTTAAGGGCTGACCAGGACTGTTCTGACTGAGTCCGGGAAATCTGGATGCCTACACCAGTGGCTCCGCCACTATCAATTTCCATAATTCCGCGCGCGCTATCAATGAATCCATTAATCGATTCCAGCGAGACTGAATAAAAGTGGTCAGGGCGTGTAGACGTTGTAACAATACCCGTAGTATAGCTTTCTTGAACTCCGCTATAGGCATTACTGAATGCCCTGTCACAAGTCATGACAATACTGGCATCTACCCATGGAGTTGTCGAATTACCGGTAAAGACTGACGAATTATGTTCACCTAACCAGATATCTTTATCTTCTGCGTTACAGCTGGGAACAACATAGTTTATAATCCCATTAACAGACAGTTTTGTTATCTGTACTGCGCTACTGTTAAATGCACCGCTACTGGATTCTGTCGCATAAAAACTAATAGTGGGCAATGTTGAAGCATCTAAAGAACCGCTCACGGTTGAGTTAGTTAACTTTATTAACCTCATGCTAATCACAGGTACTACATAACTGTTTTGAGTTGTAGAGGAAATACCTATCCCATTGGATTTTATGTTAGTGATGTAAACGCCCAGCCCTTCAATGTTCGTTTTGTAGACAGGAGAATCACCGACAAAAACTCCTGTTGTCCCTAAGGAGTTCTCTATCTTATGGACCCAGTACGTGGTATTCGTAGCGCATCTTACCTCTGCCAATTCCATATATTTTGTCACACTCAACAATACATTATCGTTATGTACGTTAGGAGAAATGCTATTAAATGGCAGGGTATATGTTTGCGTCGCTGGTGGCGGAGCGCCGTAAATAACACATGCCGCCAGCGTCTCTGAATTACCAGAAAAAAATAACACCACACCCGACAGTGCACTAATCAGGAAACTGTATTGTTTAAATATTCTCAACATAATATTACCCATTTCCTTATAAATATTCGCAACGGAGACTGACGCTCTCAAGCTTCCCGGAGTCAGCATGCGCCAGAGCATAAGGTAACTGGCACAGTCTGCTGCCAACACTGACGTTCAGCACGCCGCTTATCTGATCTACACGTGCATAAATTTGTCTCCCCTGACCCACGTAACCTACAGCCTGACCTGCAGCGTCATAGACCTCCGTACCAAAGATAAGCGGAGAGGTTGCATCCATTATCTTGATCAGCACCGGATAACCCCGCCTCGTCTGGTAGCTGATTTTCACCACAGCACCTTCATGTGGAGCCACTTTCTGCGAGGTATTCTCCAGTTCCACCCCGGAGGCCGTTCCTTTCGGATCGAGACGAATATCGTTCAACTGGTACGGGCTCATGTATGGCACTGCCGCATAGCCACGGTTGTCAATCTGTATCGCGCTGTAGCCATTAACACCAGCCCCTTCAGCTCCTTTCGCTTCCACCAAGGCAAAAGTATCCCCCTGGTACGGGCTCAATGTCAGACCACCACTGTGACCGATAACGGTCCCGCTCATCCCTCCGGAAACGCTGCGATAATGTCGTCCGCTGCCCAGCGCCGCATTCAGTGACGCAAAACCCGCCCGGTACTGGGTATTTGCCGTCGCACTGTTGCCGACACCCTGACTTGTCGCCGTACCCGAAAGGCCGTAGCTGAAGCGGTTATCCTCCCCAGCAGAACCATTGATACCGGTGCGCAGGCTGTGTCCAGCGTGCCGGGTATGGTCATAGCTGAGTCGTCCGGTCGGCGCATGTCGGGTATTTCCCAGAGGAAAGCTCAGATTTAGTGATAGTGTATCCTGTGAGCGTCCGTACGCGCTCCAGCTGCGTCCGGCATTTATCCCGTAGCTCACCCGGTTAAAATTATTGCTGTAACCAAACTGATACTGTTTATCGATACCGCCAGCATTCCAGTAGTTCTGTACCGATGAACTCAGGTAAATCTGGCCCCAGCCGCCCGGTAATCCCTGGGACGCTGTTAGCGTATAGCGGCTTTTACTGCGACGAATACTGTCTGTGGAGACATCCTGCGCAACGGTTTCCCGCGTCTGCATGGCCGTCAGGTAGTCCATGTATCCCCGAGTGGAGAAACGGTAAGCTGCCAGTGCCACGTTACTCGCCGTTTCCGTGATGTTCTTGTTGTAGCTGAGACGGTAGCTCTTCCCTTGGCGAGTGACGTCTCCCCGCCCGGTATTGCCAAGCGAGGTCCGTGCCTGAGTGATATCCGCACTCACCGCTCCGAAACGCGTTGCAATGCCCACACCTCCCTGACCTGCACGATAATGGTCGCTGCCCTGGATGCCGCCATACACCGTCAGCCAGTTGTTTAGCCCCTGCTGCCAGGTTCCCTGCCACAGTGTCGGGTCACTGTGCAGGGAACGATTGTTCAGCTCTCCGACAGAGAGTTCATAGCGCGACTGTCCCGGCCGCAGCAACTGCGTGACGGAGGCAAACGGTACCTGAAAATGCTGCTCGCTACCGTCTGCCTCATACACCGTCACATCCAGGTCACCGCCATAACCGGTAGGATAGAGGTCATCAATGATAAATGTTCCGGGACTGACGGTGGTTTCGTAAATCAGGCTGTCGTTCTGCCGGACTGTCACCCGGGCGCTGGTCCGGGCGATACCGCGGATTTCCGGAGCATAGCCACGGCGGGAGAGGGGCTCCATGCGCTCATCGCTTTCGATTTTCAGCCCTGAAAAGGGTTGTGTGTCAAACAACTGTCCGGAGGTGTTAATCTGTCCAACAGAAATGCGGCCTTTGAGCGGTGGAATATCCCTCTGTAGATATGTGTTCTGCGTCTGATAGCGGCTGCCGGTATGGTTATCCCTGCTCCAGTTGCCGTTATGGCGTAGATACCAACTGCCAATGTTGATACCGCCATTAAGGCTGGCATAAAGGCTATCATGATGGTAACCGCTGTTTTCACTGCTGTAGGCATTGAGGCTGTAGCCCAGCAGCGCGGCCGGAATACCACTGTCCCAGAGTGCGGCTGGTACGGTATCTCTGGCACTGCGATCCTCCCATATCTGGGGAACCCGGATATTCAGCGTCTGTGCGTTACTATCGGTTGCCACCGTGGCATCGGGAATGAGTGTTGCCAGGCTAACGCAGGTTTCGGCATCAACAGCATATGCATTGGCCGATATTTTTTCATGTCGCAGCGGAAGCTGCCTGAGCAAATCCGTCGACAGACAGGGGACGGTACGCTGGCCTTCCGTGACATAAAGGACATCCTGGTTCACAACCTGCTGTTCGTTAAAAAACACTCTGACCCGGTGAACACCGGGTGACAAACTGGCCCCACGGGTGAACCGCGTCAAATCGGGGACCTGACCGTTACCCAGGCGAAGAAAGGAGGGATCAAAATTAATTTCAGCGGATTCTTGCGCCACGGCGTTAAACGCAAGAGCATATAAAACGGAAACAGACAAAAGCGACGCTTTGCCAGTCAGTGCAATTCCCTGCATAGATGACATCTCCAAGACAGACAACAAATGGCTACTTAACGGTAAAACTCTGCGAGCGGATAGCACCGTAGTCATCAATCCATTCAGCCCTGATTGTGCTGCCATGTCCGGCCCGGGCATCAGGGAAGGTGCGACTGCTGAAGGGATCGACCATGTCCGCCTCCATGGTTTTCCCGGCGATAGTGAGGGTTGCCAGGGAAATATAGTAAGGGGTGGGATTGGTGGCCTTCAGCCCCTGTGATGAGTCAGACCAGCTAAGCGACAGAGGCGCGCTCGTCACCCCTTCACGCAGGGAGGCGGGACGCCAGAAAAATTTGATACGCGAACGTACTGCTAACTGTAGATAATTCTCAGTCTTAAAATCGCTACCGGGTCGGCCAGGAATTTCCAGCACGTTCAGCCAGTAAAGGGATTCCCTGTCTTGCGGCAGTGTTGCAGCGCTGACTGCGGTAATACGCAGTGACTGCGCTTTACCGGCATCCAAGCGGTTAATAGGGGGCGTCAATACGAAAGGCGTCGTGATGGTGTCCGGGGTAGCCTTGCTGTCGCCGGTATCCAGCCAGCTCTGGACCAGAACCGGACGTTTACCATTATTTGTTACCTGGACGGTAATTTCACTATCATCACCAGGATAGATAACCCGGGTACCGTTAATGATAACGCCCGCCTGCACCTGAATAGAAAATCCACCGGTGACCAGGCAAAGAGCAGCGACCTGCACGGAATAAGGGATTCTGACATCCATATTCTGTCTCCAGATAAAGCCGGGAAGGAAAACAGCCCTTCCCGGATAAATCATTATTTGTATATGAGGCTATAGGTAACCTGGGATGCCACAACACCGGCATTCACGGCATCTTCCGCGTAGTATTCAACGTAATAAGGCAGGGAAGCGCTGCCGGAAGAAATATCAGCGTAACCAATGGCGGAAGTGCCGGCCTGTGCCGCATCACCCGCATTGATGACACTGTTGTCCTGGCCGTCACGCAGCTGCAGGGAAACGTTAGTTGCACCAGTAGAATCGGTATTTTTCAGACGCCCGGTAATGTTATCTACCGTGTTGCCGCCCTCAAAATAAGCTTTTGCTTGCGTTAAAGCCCCCGTACAACCACTGAGGTTAAGAGTAAAACGGGTTTTACCATTGGTTTTCGTTGGCGCATCTAAGGTATCAGCGCTGACGGTTGGTAAGACAACGGTCGCATCAGCACCAGGACCACCGACATCAACATTACAAGTGCTCCCGGTAATCAGACCGCTGAAACTGATGGTTCCGGTCTCTGCGGCTAATGCATGACCAGAAACCAGAGCAGAGGAAACCATAGCACAAAGAAATGCGCGTTTAATATTCATAGAATAAACTCCATTTATTAATAATAACACAACAATAAAGGGCCGAAGCCCATAAATACAAGTCGGGGATAATTTCCACGTCAAGTGTAATTAGGATTTTATTTCTCATTGCGCCTCAAAAATATTACCAAAACTCATCAGAAAAGATTTATTTGTATGAGACCGAAAAATATGTGGCGCAGTATATTGGGATCGTTACCAATGATCAATAAAATTGAATTGATCGTTTGTGTTTATTGATTTGTCGTTGATTGATTGTTGAAAACGATCGTTGTGGCGGTTTAGATTCATAACACTATGAAATCAAAGATGCGCAATATAATCTAAATTAAGATAATTCCAGATTTGAAAAGGGGCGAGAAGTGAAGGGCAGAGATATACTCACATAAAATGAGAGGGTTGTTTAGGTTCTGTTTATGTTAAATATAACTCAGATCGGTTTTTTGCTGTTAATCGCACAGAAGTGCTGTATTTTTAGAGTTATTGTCAGTGTTACTTTTTAAATTGAAATTATAATGTATGAATTTAAAGGAAATGACATGGGAATAACAAGATGCATAACGAAACTGTGCTGCTAATTCATTGATGGTTATTTTCGAAACGAATTCTATTGTATGCAGCATTAACAGTACTCATCATAATTATGGAATTAGGATGGATAATGCTGGAACAGGTGCTCCATAAATTCACTAATTAATACTGATGTAAGTATTTATAACTATTTTTCTGCCTGTTCGGCACAGCATATGAGCAGAGTCGGAGTTTCACTGGGGGTCTGGACAGTGATGGATCTGTTTGTCGGTCCTGTTCTCAGTTACTGGTTGTCTCTGCTTCACCCCGCTGGCGAGAGTGAAATAGTATTCGAATTTGAATTACATCATATTGTTTGGGTTTTTATTTCTCTGTGCGTGATGGTAGTAGCAAAAATACTGGAAAAAGCAATTCTTCTTTACGAAGAAAATAAACTTTTCCTGTAATGTGGGAACATTTATGGCAATCATTGTAAAACTGGATGTATTACTCGCCGCAAGGAAAATGAAGTCAAAGGAGCTTGCTGATGCTATTGGCATTACACAGCGGAATCTTTCGTTGATAAAACAGTGTAGAATTAAAGGTTTTCGATTTTCGACCCTGGATGCATTGTGCAAATATCTCGATTGTCAACCCGACGATCTCATTATTTATATTCCACTGAAAGAAGATGAGTGAGATAAACAGGTTATATTAACCTAGGTATAGATCTTTTTCCTTCCTGATAACACCGCTGTTTGCGGCGGTGTCGCCATGAGTCATGCTCCTTGTGGCCATATACGTAAAGGGTAAATATTTATAAAAAGAAAAGTACTGAGTTTATTGTTTGTTATTTTTCCCTCAACAGCGTCGGCACGGCAACACCACGAGAAGATCGTCCGGGAAAAGCTAATCACCATTTTGATATTCAGAAAGAACGTAAAGGTTCCTCCTGACCGGGACATAAGTACGACAAAGACAAGTCGTCTCACAGACCGACAGCTGTCAAACGCATTTACATGTTACCTGGAGGTGCCAGAAAAATGAAGTCAGGGGGGACGTGTATATTGTCGATGATACTTATTATCGCCGCTAAAACGACGGGTATTATCAAGTCATATCTCCTTTTGATGGAATGGAGATTCTGGATTTCAGGGGACGATGGTGTTTAGTCCGGGCGGGTATCGGTCATCACTGGTGACCTTGGGAGTCAATATATTGATATTCCATGCACCTTCTGTTTCAGATTACGCTTAAAAAGCTTCTCTTGTCCTCACGTACTCTGTGACTAAATCCCCCCGAAGGGAGTATCAACCATGTTTAAAAGGCTACTGGCGTTTTCGTTTTTTTCTCTTTCATTCCGTTTATCACCGCTGCTGCTGATAGCGGGGAGTGTCGCAGGACATTCTCCGCTAACGTCAGATAAGAGATTACCCGCCGCGATTTAACACTGTTGGCCTGATACCTTACATGTAATCCTTTACTTTCTGCATGATAACCAATAAGCCACAGGACTATTGTGCTCAGCGTTGCCAGCAGGCTCAGCACCAGCATTCTTCCCGCTGAACGGCTGTAACTGGCCCGCAGACCGAACCCGAACCGTTCGCTTTTCTCATCGCGGAAGTTCTGCTCTATCTGCATTCGGCGACAGTATAACTTCATGATTTCACGTGGCTTAAAGTCGTCTGTGCTGCTGAAGATGAGCCACGGCTCTTTTGCTGAAGAGCGCCCGTCGCAAACCTGAGATTTGCGTTTTATACGACACCTTGAGTGCCGGTGTTTCCGGCCTTTTGGTTCTTTCCTGTGCAGATAAAAATGTCCCTCACACCGGGCATACTCCGCCCGTGCAAGCGTGCCTGGCCCCAGATATTCTGGTTTACTGCTGGCCTGTAATTCCTGACGTCTGAACCAGTATTCACCTTTGCTGTTCAGGCGCATCTGGATATTACCCCTGACACGGCCAATAAAATCCCATCCGAGCGACCGGATATGCCGGAACCAGGCATTCTGGAAGCCCGCATCGGTAACGATGATGACTCTGGCCGTCGGGTTCACCGCCCCGGCAAGGGCATCAAGGAAGGCCTTTTGTATCTGTCCATTCTGCTGCTTTTCTGACGGGACTATCCAGCTTAACAGCGGAAGCGAACGCCCATCGCAAAGCAGACTGGCGCGGAGCACATGATATTCCTGAGACGGATAGCCACTCCAGTCAACCGCAATAACACACAGCGATAATTTCCGTGTCAGCATGGTGATAATGCCATTGAAAATCAGAGGAATATCCTGATGGAGTGATTTATTGCCCAGTAGACGATCAACTCGTTTGATTTTGTTTTTGACCTGAGCAGCGCCGGGTAAATAACGTCCGATACTGGTCAGCGTCAGTGACGCGCCGTTGATTAAGGCAAGCGTGGCGTCAAGAAGGGCATTTTGTCGGTATTTGTGAAACGGAGCTAAAGCATCCCGGAAGAAATTCTGACATACTCGGCAGGCAGGCATAGAGGTGATCTCATTGAATTGATAGCACAATCAGTAGATCACAAAACTCTATGCCTGTCTTTTTTCACCCGCCCATTACTGGGGATTCCTCAGCGCTTAAAGCGGGCTGTTGAACGGTATGCAGATTAACTCGGTCAGGAGAGGGCTGTTTGCCTACAGCAAAGAAAATACGGTTTACTCGTCTGTTTTATGTGCCCATGCGGGCATTGCTGTCAGATAGCGTATTGCCTGTTTGCGCGATTCTTCTTTGCCAACCTTTTGCCATGAATCGAGAAACTCCGGCAGGCCGGCAACAGCCTCTTCCTGGGACTTCAGATTACCGTTGCTGTCGCCACCACGCCACGTTGATCAAACCATTCAGAGAGTGAAGCTGGTTTCTACAGAACGGGCACTGCGTTCGCCCTCACCATGGTAAACAGCTTCAATGTTGTTACCGTCCGGTTCCAGAACAAAAACGGCATATTATCCGGGATTGTAGGTTCGTTCGGCAGGTGCGCCGTTATCACGTCCGCCATGATTTAGTGCTGCGCGGTAAAACGCATCCACCAATTCACTGTCTGTTGCCTGAAAGGCCAGATGGTGCCGTCCTGTAGGTACCCCTCCAAACCTCGAAATTTTTACCGACGAAATGACCAGTTTGTCAGCCCAAGAATAATCGTCATCTGTGATAACCATGGGGATCTTAAGTTCCACCAGCACAGCAGTGTAAAACGCTTTGCTTGCCTCAAAGTGAGCTGGATATGGTCGATAAGTCTGCCACGATGTATCGTATAGTTTTCTATGGGTAATTTCCCCTTCAGATGTGTTGACTACAGATGAATACACCTGACTTTGTGCGTAGTCTTCCTGGCAGGAACCCATAATTAAGGCTCCGGTCAGCCTGGCTTCGGTATGCGGCCTCAAGCCGCTTTCCTTCAACCCACAGGCGTTCGAACTCTTTCAGGCACGCACTGGCCAGTGCCAGCGGGTCGCGGATGACGAGGATATTTTCGGCATTGTTTTTTTTCCCTGAAGCGGCGTGATTAAAGCTGCTTATTTTGACCTCGCGACGGTGAGCAATGAAGGTCTGCAATAATGGCATTGTTGTGCATGACGAAGTAATGACCATTCAGATATTATGCCACCCGGTAGTTTTTAATGCAGTTTGAATTGGCATCGATCCCCGCTCGCACCAGAGAACAGGAATAACAGGAGATGACGAAGCATTGTGTTGTTCAAGGATAACTAGGGCAGGGTGGCACATCTGTAAGTCTTGAGAACAGTTTTCGTTCCCCGTGGCGCCAGGACCCTGTTACCATAGCCTGAATATTTTTCAGACCCGGGGCCGGTGAAGAAGAAAAACCGTACCCCCACACCTCATGATGCGGCGTTCCGGCAGTTTTTGACCCAGCCGGATACTGCCCGCGATTTCATGAAAATCCACCTGCCGGCAGAGCTGCTTGCTCTCTGCTATCTCAGCACGCTGAAACTGTAAGGGGGGATTATCTTCCATGCCCAGAATGATGACGCCAGCGATTTTTACTCCAGGTTCGGTTTCTAGCCTTCCATTGTCAATGATCATACATTACAGTCCATAATTAAAGTGTGAAAGCGGGTATTGTTCACGGCATTATCAGTGTCATAGTTTGGTAATCAGAGGTTGTCGGAACAAACTGATATTACTCAAAAATATTAAGTATAGCCGCCAAGACTGTTTCTGGTTGAATAATTGCCATCGGCTCCTCGGGAAAGTCATCAAGTAATTCTGCCTCAACAGGGCATCCTCTAATAATTGTATGAAGAGATGGATCCTGAAGCGGGCCTGTATGGGCAGGGTTAGCCGTAACAAATAGACTTACAGTTTTAATGCGAAGAGCGACAGCAAGATGAAGAGGTCCTGTATCTCCAGTAATCAATAAATCAAATTCTGCTATTCTCTCAACCAGCTGTTTAAGCGAACTACGACCGATATAATCTTTTATGCAGCACCGTTCATTTTCAGTTAGACCTTCAAAGAATTGCTCTGACAAAGCTCTTTCATTTGGTGAACCAATAAGCGCTACCTCATATTTATCATCTCTTAATAGTAATAGTTGCGCTAATTTTCTGAAGAATGTTACAGGCCATTGACGTAATCTTTCAGATGCACCAAGCTGAAAACCTATAACGATTTTATCTTGACTGCGATTAATTTTTCTTGGTGTGCAGGGTAATTTCATTTGAATGTTGTTTATTGTGCCCCCCATACTTTTAACTAACGATAATTTACGTTCAATAATATGTCCATCAAAATCTGGCTCGGTTAAAAAGGTTACCCATTTACGCATAGCCAAATCATGTTCATTGTATGCATCTTTGAAGATAAAACGAGTGTTACTCAGAGTGGCGCAAAGAATATCATACGGACTTTTTGAATGAAGTATGACTATAACATCAGGTTTAATTGCTCTCAGGTACTTTGCTACACCTAACAAGGTATTTATTTTTTGGTCCCAATAAATAACTTCATTGAACCATGTACTATCCTCAACCAGAGTTTGATTTTTATGGCTCGAAACCAATGTAAACTCTGTATCGGGATAACTCTTCCTCAAGGATTCAATAGATGGTGTATTAAACATAAAATCGCCAAGAGCTGTAGTTGAGAATATGACGATTTTTCTAACTTCTAGAGGGTTATATTCATTATGTTGACGAATTCTATTCGAAGTGAAGAAACGATAGCCTCTTATGATTCCCGATATCAGTTCTTGCTTGAATTTATTGGATGACATCCTTTTTCACCTGTAGGTTTATAATTGTGTTATAGTCTTGCAGCATAAATTTTGATACTAACATTATGTTTGAAACGAAAATAAAAACCAGGAATCTAAATAATTAAATTTTATTATAACTTCTACTGCATTATAACGCTTAAAAAAAATAACAAATCAATTATGCATAATATGATGATACAAATCAAAAAAGATGGAATTGTCTTATATCAGAGTGTCATTGATTGTAAGTATTGCATGTTGATAACGTTAAACTATCTCATTTGCTATGTTGATTTGTGAAATGTTTCGAATTTTTTGATGAAATCTTGAATGGAATCTTTTATTTTAAGATAAGTTATGTTGATAATTGACAAGGTTGAAAATGGAAAGAGGAAGCAGTGCGTTAAGCTAACAATAATCATTGACTAACAATGGATGTTGAAATGGAAAAACAAAATATCTTCTTAAGTATTATAATTGCTGCTCATAATAGCGATTCGTTTATAAGAGAAACCTTATGTAGTTTGTTAGATGCCTTGGGGGAAAATATAGTTGATTGTGAAGTAATTATGATAAATGATGCTTCTACAGATAACACAGGAGCTATTCTAAATGAGTTTGTAAGTAATATGCCACAAGCAAGGTATTTTGAAGTTAACTTTAAAAATATAGGTAAGGTCAGAAATTATGGGGTGTCAAAGTGTTGTGGTCAATACATAACTATGCTCGATAGTGATGACCTTTTGAAAAAAAACTCATTCAACGAAATACTTTCTTTTTTGAAAAAAAAGTCACCGGACTTATTATTGAATAAACTACATGAAGTGCGGGATTTGACAATAACTGATATATCCTGGAAAGGATTGAAACCAGAAAGACTCACTATTGAGGAAGCCATCTCCAGATTTCTTAAGCATAAGGACTTCCAGTCACATTTGATCGGCCAATTTTTTAAGCGAAGTATAATTCAGAATGTTTCATTTCCTGAATTCGTCTGTTACGAAGATTTTTATATCTTTCCAGAGCTATTGAAAAAATCAAAGATTATTTTTTACTCAACAGAAAGCAATTACCTTTACATTAAAAGGAATGCTAGTTTATCCAGTTCACCTTCAACAGAAAAGGTACTGAATTTAATCTCATGTCTTGAGAGAATGGAACGGGCTTTTGAGCAAAAATATTATGACCTGATTTTATGTCATTGGTTAGATCTCAGGTTAAAGCGAATGGAATGGATATCAAACCCAGTACAACGTAAATATGTTGAAATGAAGGTTCGTCGCATTTATAGAATTGGTTTTTTTGTAAATCCAATGGTTCGTTTCAGCTATAAAAGAAAGGCAATTGAGTTATTATGGAAAAAGTAAGGGGAAGTATCTATCTGCTTTGTATTTTTCTTTGTTTGATTTCTTTGTCATTTTCATTAATTGCTCCACCTATACAACGTGATTTTTTCTATTCTGCATCATATATAGCATTAATAGGTATGTTACTTGAAAGAAAAAACATAAAAATTAAAAGTGACTCTATTTTTTACTCAATTATTCTAATTGGCATAATAAAAGTTGTGTGGACTGTTTTTTTCTATGGATATGATGATTTTGGTCATGGTAATGTTCAGATCGATGCCGGAAAAAAATTGATCGTAGGTGGGCTTTTGGCGATGTATATTAACCAATACCTGAAAACCTGCAGTTACAAAAACTTTAATTACCAAAGGGCCCTTTTGTTTGTTTTTTCATTAGCATTTGTTTTTACAACAGCCTATGCTTTTTATCAAATATTAAATGGAATGGAAAGGGTTGAATTTAGTACTAACAGAGCAACTATTGCTGCATATATTTACTCCACTCTGTCGCTCCTGTTGGTTTATCTTTTTTTTATAAATGAAATGAGCTTTAAATATCGTGTCTTTTTCTCGTTTTTAGTTATCTTAATTTCTTTCATTGTTATTATGATGACAGGTACGCGTGCTGTTATGTTTTCTTATCCGTTTTTGGTTGTATTTGTTTTTTTATTCCATTTTCGAAGGGTTTCTTTTAATTTTTTTGTTATTTTTAGTTGTTTGTTTTTATTGGCTTGTTATATCTCGTATGGTGGTTTTATTAAGCCTAAGATAGAGCAAACTAAAAAAGAACTTCAACTCTACAATCAAGGTATTGATTCATCTTCATTAGGTTCGAGATTTTCTTTATGGGTTGTAGGAGGGGAGATTTTCTTAAGTCATCCATATGGTAATACTTTAGAAAACCGAAGAAAACAAGCAGAGGAAAAAATTCTCGACGCACCGGAAAATCAGACGGCGCTGATATATATTGATACTCACCTGCATAATGAGTTACTCGAATCGGCTTCTCTACAAGGAGTTGTAGGGTTACTATCTGTTCTAGCATTTTATTTAAGTATGCTGATTAGAGCTATAAGGCGAAGACTCACTCCTCTTCTTATTGTTTCGCTTTGCATGATTATTTATGGTACTACAGACGTTCTCTTAATTAGCCCGGAGTCGATCATGTTTTTCATATTAACGTTGGCGTTTTTTTCAAGGTTTCCGGTTTCTATGAGGCCCCAGGTTACTGAATAAAATAAGTAACCTGTAATACTCCTTTATGTGAAAAGTGCCTGGTCAAAGCAGCGTTCCCCGGTAAAATGCGATGAACCAAAAAAAAGGCTGCCTGTCAGTTCAGGCAGCCCTTTAAAAAGCAGCAGAAGGTATCAGAACCGGTTTCTGGTGTTATCGGTACATCCCGTATCTGTCTTAAAAGAACTGGTTCAGTAGGAGGGTGTAAGCGGCTTTCCTTCCGACCAGAGGCGTTCGAACTCTTTCAGGTACGCACTGGCCAGCGCCGGCTGGTCGCGAATAACCAGCACATTTTCGGCATTGCTTTTGTTCGCTGCAGCGGAGTAATTAAAGCTGCCTGTTTTAACATGGCGACGGTCAGCAATAATGACCTTGTTGTGCATGATGGCATAGCGGTCATTCAGGCGTACCGCGACCTGATGATTCGCCAGGAACGTCAGCGCAGAGTATTTGCTGCTGTTTGATTTGGCATCAGCCACCACCCGGACCTTCACTCCCCGGGCTGTAGCCCGGGTGAGGGCGGTGGCCACGTCCTTCGATGTGAAGGAATACGCTTCCATGTCCAGCGTTTCCTGTGCGTCATCGATAATCCGCAGTACAAGCGCCAGGGCTGTCCCTGACGGGGAAAAGCCCACCTCGATACTGGTACCTGTAACGAGTGGGGTAAACAGCAGGGCAAGACATAACAGCAGATGTCGCATAATCTCTCCTCAATCACTGACCAGATGACGCAGGACGTCAGCCGGAAGCGTGTGTTGTCTGAGTTGTGTGGATTCAGCGCGATAGCGTCCCCGGGTGCCGCTTTTGTCCCGCAGGGCATTCAGGGCCGTCTGATACAGCCGTGCCCCGCGTTGCGTCCGGGGCGTGTCAAGAATGTATGCCATCCTGTCTTCCTCATCGCCCAGACTGCAGAGCACATCGTCGGTTATTGTCATATGCTCCGGGGCGTAACGAACAAACGCGGTATTGCGGTACCCGCCCAGAATGCGTCGCAGATGACTGACGATTAACGGGGCTGGCCAGCATTTACGGGCGCTGTGCGGCAGCATTTCCCACATCTCTGACGGGGTGGGGGCAGGCACCTCGATAAACCGGTTAATGTGCAGCGATTCGCGGGTCAGCTTATCGTGGTCAGCAATATAGAGAGCAGCGCCGCGGATCGGTTCGCCCTTAAACAGGGTGACTATTTCACCCGGCCGAAGCGCCTGCAGCTCTGACAAATCAATCCGGTCATGCTCGCGCAGCTGAAGCTGATCGCTTTCACCCCAGTCGGTATCGATAACCCCTTCACGGCGTTCCACAGCGGCCATTTCGGCCCGAAATTCCCGCCCGCCAGACTTACTGAAGACCTGCAGGGTTTCTTCCGGATCAACGGTCGTGCCGGCAATGCGGGTGCCCATGTTGGCCAGCAGGGTGCCGGTTTTCTTGCCGGCGGCCACGATCAGCCGCTGCAGATCCTGACCGGCAAGGAACAACCCGTACCCCAGGGAACGTATCTGCGTGGCCAGTTCGCCGATTTTATCCGTGTAGGTGGCCCCGATTTCATCCCCGATGATGAGGAAGGGAAAGCGGTCCTTAAATTTACGGATAACCAGTATGTCGCTGGCGCGACCTTCTATTTTCTCGCCGAGATCCTGGCTCAGGATCATGGCCATCTGGGCATAGTAGAGACGTCCCAGCGTGGCCGCTTCTTCTGATTCCAGCTCCAGTGCCGGGATCAGGACCACCACAATACGGTCGTTATGAAGGCAGTCGCGCAGCTCCACGTCGCCGGCTCCTTCGGCGAACACGTGTCCGTAGGTGTCATTGAAGAGTGTCAGCATACGGGTGAACTGCTGGATGAGATAACCGTGCTGCTGCAGGGCCTCCGGGGCCCATTCCGACGGCCGGCGGACCTGGCTGATATCGAATCCGGCCAGCAGATTCAGGTAGTTCTCCAGCGGCAGGCGGGCATCATCATGCCAGTGTTCATCAACCGCCTGACAGTACAGTTGTGCCACCTTTTTCAGGGGCAGATATTCCACCAGGATCCGCTGGGACATGATGCGCTGCTCGCGACGGCAGAGATAGCACAGGGCCATCACCATCGCCTGTATCATTGCTTTGGCTTTCTCCTGCCAGCCGCCGTCACTGCCGCCCACCTGAGGCAGCATGGACTGCATCAGCTGAATAATGAAGGTTTCCTGCGCGATGGCGAAATTATTGATGGTGTTGGTCTGGGGGCGACGCCGGTCGTTATCAAGCAGCGCCTGGGCCCGGCTGCGACCGCCGGTAATGAAGTTCAGGTAGCGGACGTCGTCCTCGCGACCAAAACGTCTGGCCAGCGAACCGATGGCGAAAGCCACGTCGTTCTGCGCCTTGCCATCCGTAAAGGAAAACCCCTTTCCCCAGCACAGGGCATTCAGGCAGACGCCCAGCAGAAACTCCGTTTTACCCGCGCCGGTGGTACCAAGAAAGAGGGTGTGCCGGGTCAGATCGTCCATGGAAAGCCACAGCTCGCGGCCGGCGTCTTTCAGTCGCTGAAACCCCAGATACAGAATGCCGGCGCCCGGGCTGCGTCTGATGCGTATGCCTCCGAATGGGAGCCAGGACACAAAACGGTAGCGGACGGCCATATCCGTGGAGGGGTCCGGGCAGTTCATGATGGCGGGCATTCGCATGGGCATTCGCCAGGGATTACCCAGCACGATCGGAACACAGAGTACCAGAAAGGGGCCGGACAGCAGCCAGGTGGCAGGAAAAAACCAGCCAATACCTGTCGTGATAACGATGACCAGCAGGAAAATCTCGGGAGTGAACAGCAGGCCGGTAAATCCTTCCTGCCAGACCTCGCGGTTCACCCGACGGACATCGACAGCAGGTTTATTCATGAGCGACCTCCTGCGTGATATTCGCCAGCCAGGCGGCCAGCTGTGCCGGGTCCCTGACAACCGACTGCGGGACCGCCTGTCCGCGTTCGTCCACGATCCAGGGGGTGCCTTCAAAGCCGTACACCCGGAATGCCTGATCATTCACGGCCACTGCTCGGCGGGCCAGATCGCAGTCGCCGTCATTTTCAGGCGGGGTGATGGACGGCGTGAGCACCGAACGCCACCGTTCTGCCCGGGATGCGTCACCGGCACACAGTGCCGTTGTGGCCAGCGCCAGCGATGATGCGCCTTTGTACACGGATACCGGGAAAATTTCGACGTTGACCGTTTCAGCCACCTGGCGGAGTACAGGATCCAGCCGGCGGCATATCGCACACTGCGGGTCGGCGAACACATACAGTGTCCGGGCATGGCCGGATGACAGCGTCACGGTAAACATCTGCCGTTCTGCTGCCCGGCGAATATTGGCGGCCATCACACCAGCCGGAACGGGCACCGGTGCGGGACGGGCGGGAAGTGCTGAGGGAACAGCGGCAGACGCGGGTTCAGGCTGACGGAGCCCGGGCTGCGCAACCGCGTGTGTGGCTGTCATGGCTTCTGGCGCGGGAATTCGAGTCGGTGCTGGTGATCTCAGCGCCTGCGCGACGGAAAGCGTCAGGGCACACAGAGCCAGTACAAAGGCGAAGATACTGATGACCAGCGGGGCCGGTTTCCTGCCCGTGGCGGGCAGGGTACAGATAATCTCCGGTGGCGCATTATCTGTTATTTTCAGCACAGCCAGTTCGTCCCGGCTGAGGCGCAGGGCTTTATAAGTGTGATCCATGAATATCTCCGTGGGATATCAGTCGTCAGAAACCGGGCGGGTACTGACCGGTGAAGAAGAAGGTAATTCGCCAAAGGTTTCCAGTTCGCGGGTGAGCGTACTGAGGAGGGCATCAAAGGACGGCTCCGGTCGGGGATACCCCAGCTTGCGGGCGGCGATTTCTGCACGCGCGACAGCCACCACACCGGCGCCTTCGACAAATACCGCTGTGGTGTCGGCGGTATGCAGGGCATACCAGAGCGTACGGTCGAGACCTTTCAGCCAGCGAAATGTGGCTGGCGGAATATGCAGATCGCGTCCGTACAGGCCTGTCAGTGCCGTCCGGACATAGCGATGGGTGGAAAGCCACTCCTGTACGCCAGGTGCCCTGCTGACGCGGCTGAAGGCCCTGTCTGCGAGGCGCTGAACGGGATACCCCCTGTTGCCGATGAGGCAGGAGCGGTTGAGGTCGTCGCGCAGCTGCACGGCCGCTTTCCTGTCCTGGCAGAACACCTGCAGACCAAAGAGCGCGAAGAGGACCCGCTCGTGCTTTTTCAGGTCGTGCAGTGAATTGAGCGGACGACCCAGCTGTTCCCGGAAGACACGCTCAGCGGCCCCGCGATCCAGGCTTTCATGGCGTATCAGGTGATGCTGACGGACAAACGCTTCCGGAGACAGGGCCGGTGCCTGCGCCGGGGTGGTATCGTTCAGCAGCAACTCTTTTTTATCGCCGTAACACAGCACCGGGGCGATGGCCGGCGAATACGTGACCATCAACCGGGCCAGGTTGTGAATGTCGATAACCCGACGGGAATGATGGCTCATTGCCGGATGACGTACACCCAGGACAAGGCCGGTGATGATAAAGGGAAGGACGTACCAGAAAATAATACCCGCAGAATGCTCCATCACCTCAAGCCATTCAGACAAACTGACCATTCTGGACTCATTGCCGGTTCTGGCCAGCAGGTTGATATGAGCGGGGGCATCCGTCAACAGGGACGGGGCAAGACGCCAGGGGAGTAGCCAGAGGTGATAGAGTAACAGACAGGAGGCATAGACCAGATAATCGAAAAAGAGCCAGAGCAGGACAGCGGTCATCACGACGGAAATAAATATCAGGCTGCGGTTATTCTGGGCGGCAATTTGTGCAGAAGGGCTTTGCATAACAGACTCCATGCCGCGAACGGCCAGATGAATAAACAGGATGGGGGAATATGCGAAGGGCGTATTTATGTAAGAAACCGGTGAACGGAGGCGTGAAAGGTCAGGCAGTAAATTATGATTCAGGTATGCAGCAGAAATTCGATTCCCAGTTGTGCCAGGAAGAGCAGAACAGAAAGAAGAACGAGCCACCTTAACGGCCGGAATCGGGTGGCAGGGATATGAATGCTGTGCAGGATGGCATGGCGTTTTTTACGTCGCTTTAATGGCATGGGCTCCTCCGAAAAAGAACCGCCACATCGGGCGGTTAAGGTAAAAGCAATAAATATGCAGCGAGTAAGGATATAGATAGTAAAGCGGCAGATGACTGAGATACGAGGCAGTAATGGAAATCAGCAGTGAATAAAGGGCCACGGATGCCAGAGATGATTCAGACTGACTGTCATTCCACCGGAGGTATGTCCGTATCTCAGTCGCCTTAATCATAGCAATGTGATTTTATATTTCCAGTGTGAATTACTGTGCTGTTGTAAAATGATTTAATAAATGCAGGGATAAAAGCTAAAGTAATATTTTTCCTTGCTTTAATAATCAGGGGGATTGATGAGGTTTAATTAAATCCCGCGTGTGCGGGATGTGGATGATTATCATTCTGTCAGAAAAGAGGGGTTAAAAAAAACCGCCACTCCGGGCGGTTAAGCGATGAGATTTAAAAATTAATTATGAATCTGGTAACAATGGCTTAACCAGATTTTATCAGAAACGCTGACTTACCGTCGCTGACGGGAGCAAACATGGGGATCGCGAGTGCCATAGTATTTTACCCTGACAGTTGCTGATTGAAGATAAGTACAGGTTTCAGCTCATTCAGCATAACGCCATGAAATAAAATGCCTACGAAAACCTTTGGTCCGTTGTGAATTCATTGAATTGCTGTGCTGTTAATAATATAGCCGTGCAATAGTACCGGTTTACAGACTATTAAGCGATGCTGATTAATTCACATATCAACAGGGTGCCATAAAAATCCCTATATATTTTCATTCATACACAGGAATCGTTACATTGTGTTGCTGAGCAATGCGTTTCGCATTGTGAGCAACATATCCCGGGAAGTAATAGCAATCGTAACGGTATTGTCTGTGAGACATGGTGTTAATGAGGGCCAGTATCCTGTCACCATCGCCGGCACGGGTTCCCATCGACAGCACGGGTGCTTCAATGGTCTTCGTTTTGATGTTCAGGAGACGTCCGTCGAGCTCGATGCCGACCCAGTTGTGCATATCAAAACCAATAAGGTCAACCTGCCCGCGACGAATCAGACGTACATACACAAAGGTACCGCGCTTAGCATCAATACCGAGATAAGCTTCAGAGTGGGGTTCCCAGAACTCGTACTGTGGTTCTGGCAGAAAAGACTCTGAGCTTTTAATAGAGCTGAGGATTTTACGGATTTTCTTTCTACTGGACCTCGCTAATGCATATGCAAGGATATGTGGTGATAGACCTATAATGATTATAGCTATCCCCATCATCGTTTCGGTAGTGTTTCGACTATCAATCCATACTGCTATTATTCCAATGAAGATGATTATTGGTGAGCCAAAAACTCTTAACATATAAAATAAAGTCATTGGTATGATCTCTATAACACTCCGTTTTCTCTTAATCATGGTTTCTCCAATCCATACTGGGAGTTATTTTTTAATATACCATGGTCTTTATATTCTTACTTGATCTTTGTCAGCTTATGCCATCAGCTTTTGGGTCTGGATTTGATTGCTTACTTTCTATTTGTTTCGCCTTGCTAATGTTTCCGGCTCCTCTTCCGAATCCAGCAAACATACCTTTAACGGATTCAACCATTCCACCCATGACGTTCGCGGCTTCACGCCCACCCAGAAACGAAATCACATAGTCTGGCATTGTGACCTGTAATCCAAATAGTCTGGTTACAAGTGTTGTGCATATTCTTGCGTAGATCATTAAAATTCCAATTAAAGAAATAACGCCAGTAATAGAGTCAGCTTGTACATTGGCAATGGCTGCAGCGAACAGGAGGTTTAAAATTGTGCCCACAGCAACTACTCCCAGAGAAGCAAAGAAAAAACCAAATACCATTAATGATGGCCTAATCATCATATCTATTAAGAACACATAACCATATGCGGAACGACTGCCTTTATCTGCTTCGGTACCTATATGAGTAGCTGCCCATAAAGGTCCGGCAGTGCAACCGATAAGTACACTGACAAACCAGTTTGTCACAGCCGCTATCCAGTATATAAATGGAATGAAAGGTAAAAAAATTGAGAGGCTAAATCCGATGGAAATTAAAACAAATAAAAGAAAATAAAAAGGAGACTGTATAGCCTCTAAGGCATTTTTGGCGACATCACCCGCCCCTGTCACAGTATTGACCGCACGACCAAACAGAGTTCCGGTTACCCAAGCGACGCCTATTTTGGCACCGATGTAGCTGGCAAAAGCTACTTGAGCTCCTCCGAGTGTATAATCCCCAACATTTTTCATTCGCAGTAGCGGATTGGTTTGATTATTGTCAGATGCTTCGTTAAATGATAAGGCAATACTATTCGCGGCACTTTCGAGTGAGCCTTGAAAGACAGTTTTTAATAGGTTGTTTGGGTCACTAGAATCAACAACGGCTAAATCATCTCCGATTGCTTTCGTCCCTATTGTCGGTGTGTAGGAACTATTCTGAAGTTGTTGTGTATAGGCCGCCATAACCGCGTTATAGGTATCAAGCTGACCGGAATCCCCTTTACCGTTGAATCCCGTGGTGACAGGGGACTGCTGTGCAACGGCTGCTGTCTTTTCATTTGCGGTAGCAAAAGTGTGGTACCAGGAGCCCAGTGCAACCCAGCCGTAGCTTTTTAACTGACTAATGAGTTTGCTCTGCATGCTGTTCTCATTAACGTTCAGACTGTTAATCGCCCGGTTGATGCTGTTTTCATAGGCCGCTGCAGCATTCTGAATGGCGGTTTCCGCATCTGGAAGCGATACTTCTCCTGATATGCGGTCATTGAGATAGGCGTTCACAAAATGACCTGCCGCCGTATCCAGCGTTTGTACCATCGTATCCATCGCCCGCAGCTGCGCATCCTGAATGGACGTCACATCGATGCCTGAAGCTATGTCGAATTTATTGTTCCAGCTGCTGCTTCTGGTCATGACAGGCACGCCTACGGTACCGCAGACGGAATTCCCGTTCGTAATGGTGTAGCCGCGATTGTCCTTAGAAGGCTCAATCTCCATCATCTGTTGAGTAAAGTAGTTTTCCATTTCACTCTGCCGTGCATTGATGGCATTACGGCACAGCATTGTCTCGAAGATGGTGCGGGATGCTGTACGGGTGCTGGCTGCAGTAGGTTGTGTGATCAGTGAATAACCATTCCCGATCATCTCTGCACCCTTGTTCGTCAGCAGATTGGCGCTACCAATCCCCATAATGGAGGCGGCCCAGAGCATGGTCAGTTGTGCAATGGACCAGCCGGAGCCGGTGGGTACAATGCTGATGAAGCCAGCCAGGGTCATGACCGGATACATGTAACTCCGACCGGAACCGAATACCTGGCCCTGTGCGCCACTGGTGGTAACGTGCTTGAGCGTGATAGTCAAAAACCAGAACAGCGCGATACAGGCCAGCACACCGTTCATCAGGGCAAACAGTGCCCCCATGACCGTCATTTCCGAAGCCTGAAACGGGTCGGCCACCACCTGGCCAAAAACGGCAATCAGTGCCTGGCGCGACAGGTCTTCATTATTTTTTGCCGCATCAGCGATGGTGCCATAAGTCACTGAGTCAGCACGGGCGGCCGTCGTCAGGGCAAGCGCAAGCCCACCCCAGAAGAGTCTTTTAAGAAGAGTCATAGAGTTTTTCCACGCGTAGAAAGTTGATGGAAGTCAGCGGAAAGGTGTTGTGGGTGATGACGACAGAGAGGTACTGGAGCGAGTGTTTATTAAAGGCCGGGAAGGGGGTTCCCGGCCTTAATTACGTTTCCGGAACTATCAGTCGATAAGTTCGCGGATCAGTTCCAGGAGGGCAATCAGCGCGTTTGCACACGCGACTACGGCCCGCAGAACGATGATTAACAGGTTAACCATCCGTTTCTCCAGATAAACTGGAAGAAATCATCGTTGCTTACTCATACACTGCCTGTCACAACGACTCTCTCACATTGTTGGATGTAGAGTGACTTCCTCCTGCCAGAGCACTGAACACAGCACCACCTGTTTGTTCAGCCAGGGCTTTAATTCGTTCATACCCACATAGCGCAGGGTTCAGAAGCAAGGGAAGCACAGTACAGCGCCAACACCGTGATTATACAGATACATTATCAAAATTCATTTAGAGAATTCAGTCAGTTGAGAAACTGTGTCAAGTCAAACTGGACAGCCTGTGTCAAGTGCCATAATATTAGGATCGTTGGATGTAGAGTGACTTTCTCCGGTCAGAGCCACCAACTCAGCGCCGGAATGTATTAAAACCCGATCTCACCAGTCGGGTTTTTTTACGCCTTCAGACTCCCATCGTCTGGCGTATCCAGGCGTTCTCTGCCGTAAAGTCCCTGAACGTGCCTTTCTCCGTGATGCTGACGCGGTGGCTCATCAGCTGCCAGCGGCGGAATGTGGCTTCCATCGCTTTGACAAACCCCAGCAATGTCAGCGAAATGAGCACAAAGAAAAATGACACGACCCGCAGGACCTCAAACGCACTCAGGGTCGTCCAGGACCCAATGACCAGCGTCAACAGCACCAGACTGAGCAGCAGACTTCCGCACATGACCGCACGCCACAGCCACTGACTGCGGCGATAACGTCGGGCAAGTGCCGCCTCCGTGCTGCCCGAGGCCGCGAGGGCCTCTGCCCAGCTCAGGTCAGCCTGTTCTTTCGCCTGCTGATGAAAAACCTCCCGGGTACGCCGGAGCGTCATGAGCAGGGGTTTTGGTGCCGTGACCACTATGCGGGCGATATCCCGCACCGGGAACAGCAGATTGAGGAAACCGATCGCAAACCGGACAGATTTACGCGCTTTTTTATTTCCCACGGGCACCTCCGGCATTCATGCGTTCTTCCAGCGCGGCCATCTGAGGCCGGTATTTCTGCTCAGCGAGCAGGGCCAGCGACTGACCCTCGATGACTGTAAGCCTGACAAGTTGGTTTTTCATTCCCAGCGCCAGCCAGTTCGACAGATTTTGCGTGCGGATCATCTCGCGTATGAGGTTGTCGCCGTCCATCTCCTGCAGGTCGGTCAGATACGCGGTGTTCGCGTAACGGCGCCCCACTTCAAAAGCCTCAAATTCCCGTTCACTCATCATGCCGGTCCGTCTGGCTTCGCTGCTTGCGGTCTCGTCATAATATTTTCTGGCCGCCGCTGACTGCAGGGTTTCACTCAGGACATCCCGGGTGCTGGTATTGGGTTTACTGGCCGCAATAAGCGAGAGCTGGGGCTCAGCGGCGGCATCAGTAATTCCCTGATACTCCGTATAGACCCCCTGGTATTCCTGGCCCGCGGCGGTTTTCAGGTCCATTTTCTCGGGCGAGCGCCCCGCAGAACGGCGTGCGGTATTTTTCATATACGCTAGGGCCGCGTCGATTTGCTCATCACTGAACGTCAGATCCGGCCGTTTACCTGTTTCGCCGGAGCCGTCATACAGGGTGGTGACCTGCCGGTCCCCACCGGGATGCCGGGAGACTGCCGGGCAAAAGGGCGTTCCCCCAATCGTACTGAACTCTTCTTCCGTGCAGTAACCTGCATGGGTTGCCGCTGCGCGGACAGCATCCTCCCCGGGTGTCCGGGTTTGTCCCGTCAGGGCGCCGCCAGCGGCCGTCCGGGCGCTTCTCAGGGACGAGGCGGTCGCGCGGGACGTACCGGTCACCTGCGCAGCCGCGCCTGAGGCCGTTTCTGAACAGATGCTTTCCGGGACGGAAAAGGATTTTCGGGCTTCCTCAAGACGTTCGGTCTGCCGGGCCAGGATGTCCATTTCACGCTGGGTTTTAAAGCCCTCGCTGACGACGGAGGCAACCTGTTCATTACCATTGACCACGGCGGTACCCAGTTGTATCTGGGTGGCCAGAATGTCTGCCAGGGTGGCTTCAATGGTACCGAGTGCCGGCATGATTTGAGTGGTGACGGGGGTGCTGCCAGTGACATGGACACTGTAGGCATGGGCACTGGTTGACAGGCACAGTGAGAATGCCAGCCATGAGAAACGTATTTTCACAGGATCCTCCAGGGAGTCAGAAAAAGGGGGGCAGTACAAAGGAGAAAGGGGCCGGTAACATCACAGCGCATACCCCCGCTTTTCAATCAGTTCAGCAGCCAGCTGACGAATGATATTGCCGGCATCGTTCTCACCGGCTTTACGCCGGCGGTATTCAATGATTTTCTCCGCGCTGCCCTGCGGAAAGTTATCCGCCAGGAGCTGGCGTACCGTTTCGCCCGGCAGGTCCTCACACAGGGTGCGGCGCAGCGCACTGTCTGTCGGGCTGGAGTTAAGCGCCCACAACTCCAGTGGCCCAAGAGTGTTTTTCAGGATGCGGGCCGTGGTGGCCTGTTTCGTCCTGAACACACCCAGGAAAGCCGTACCGCTGCCGTCCGGCGCGGCACCTTTCCCCTCGCGCATGAACCGACGGAGGGTGACATCAGGGACGTCAAAGTGCGCTTTCAGCAGCGGCATGTCTTCCGGGCGGGCCTGCATCAGGAACAGGGAGTTGGCCGATTTGAGAATATCCGGCGGAATATCCGGCAGAAACTGTGTCGACAGCATCGTGCAGATCCCGAATTTACGTTGCTCCCTGTCATTGGTTTCCAGAGCACTGAAGATAAACGGCACCCCGCGCGCGTTGTGCACCTCGTCATATATCTTCGTTTTCAGCTCCTGATCCAGTTGATCGAGACGGGCCAGATGCAGGGTGTGGAACATCGGGTCCACGGTGCTGAGCAGATCGTCACGGTACTGCGGCAGGATGAAATGACCGCCGGTCACCTGGCCTGCGAACAGATACATAATGCCGGTTTTGAGATACCCGGCCGCAGTCTTGTCTCCCATACAGTTATTCAGGTCGATGGCCACAACCCTCGATGCCGGATTCAGCGCCCAGCGGGTGCGCCCGTTCAGCATACGAAATTCAGAGGCTGCCTGTGTCAGGCAGCGGGCGATATAGTTCAGCAGCTTTTCCGCTGAGCCGTCACGGGTGACGGTCCCGAAGGCGGCCTGCACGTCTTCATGATTGAGCCAGTGCTGTAAATCGGCCAGTTCCGGTACTGCCTGATACTGCGCGGACTGCGCTTCGTGGGTGCGCCCGGCACGGAAGAGGATATCCCGGATATCGTACCAGGGGGCGGTAGCGAACCATTCGCTGTCATATTTCATCAGCAGCCCGGTTTCCTCCAGTGCCCGGTCCACATCGGCCAGAACGCCGGCCGTGTAGAGCCGGGGCTGGGTTTCCGCGGTCGCCCGGTAGGCCTCATCGGTGATGCGGTTCAGGATCTGGCGGGTATCACGGGCATTCGGCGCCTCGCCCGTTGTCGGGTCAATACACAGGGCATAGAGCAGGTTCAGCAGCCACTCTTTCTCCGGTATCACGGGTTTGCGGGCGCCGAGCTGTACATCAAACGGGTTCCGGCAGAAGTCTTCATGGTTCTGCAGGATGATCCCCACGGCTTCGTCCTTGCGGTGTGCCGGCAGCGCATCCCTGATCATCTGTATCAGGCCCTGCGCGGAAAAGCCTTTATCCACAATGCCAATAAAGGGCAGGGCCGTCTGGGCAGAGGTGATGGTGATTTCATTCAGGACGTTCAGCAGCACGGATTTGCCAAAACCGGAGTCACCGGTGATGAGCGTGGTGTGTTTGTTCTGCTTTGACGTGCCCAGACGTACCGGACAGAGTTTGCCATCCAGCGTAATGAAGGGGATATTACCGTCCGCGGCCCAGGGCGTTGCCGCGCGGTTTAACGGCAGCATTCCCAGCACTTCACTCAGGGGCGGATACAGCAGATTCGGTCCGCTGGCGGCAGAGGCCGCCAGAATGGTCGAGGTCCAGACCCGATACGGATCGCCGGTCTGGGATGTCATCTCGCAGACGCCCCATGACTGAAAGGCTTTCTGCAGCAGCGTCAGGTGACGATTCACCTCTTCTTCCGACTGCCCCCAGGTACTGGTGGTGATGGTGGTGACGGTCACCGGATCCTGACGGTCAGCTTCTTCCAGACGGCAGACACAGTCCCAGACCGGGCGCAGGGCCGGGAAGACGGCAAGAAAGGTCAGGGCGGTCTTTGTCATGCCCAGCTTTCTCATCCCCCCGGGCGCAATATCGGTGCGTATTCTGAACGGGAGTCCACGGGGAATATGGGATAACAGACGGGTGAAACTCTGGCGCTGCTGCGGGCCGGTGACCATGGAAAGGGAACCATGCCAGGTCTGTCCGACCCGGACCAGATTGCCCTTTGTCTCCGGCGCTTCGCTCATCAGCTGGTAATTGAGCCAGGGGGCCAGAAATGGTGTGTGGTCGTCCCCCTTACGGTCCCCGTGAGGCGTAATGTGGTCATCCGGCAGAAGGGGATACCACTCCGGCGACGTGCCATCCCGGTCAACCTGTGCGCGGATATCGTGCCCGGCTTCATGTGCATCGAGCAGGCGGATCAGGAGTCCCCGGCCACTGTTGAACAGCGTGTGTTCCAGCATTTCGAGAAAGGCATCATGGCGTATTTTCAGACTGACCAGCGAAGACAGGGTCGGGATCTGGCCAAAACGTGCCGGGGGGATCTGTTTATTCATCGCGACAATGCGGGCCTGTTCATCCCTGATTTCAGCAGAGGACAGTGAGGCGCGGGACGTCCAGATAACCAGCCAGCAACGTTCCCGGGCGATCCAGGGGGCCAGCTTTCGGGATTTTTCNAGACTGACCAGCGAAGACAGGGTCGGGATCTGGCCAAAACGTGCCGGGGGGATCTGTTTATTCATCGCGACAATGCGGGCCTGTTCATCCCTGATTTCAGCAGAGGACAGTGAGGCGCGGGACGTCCAGATAACCAGCCAGCAACGTTCCCGGGCGATCCAGGGGGCCAGCTTTCGGGATTTTTCGTCCAGTACGTCGCGAATGTTCAGGCCCAGACGACGGATGCTCTGGTACTGGGGGGCAAGAAGGTGGTTGATTTCTGCCTTGCCCTGAGCCGGATCCCGTTCATACACCATACTGATTTTATGCCCCGGGCGGCCAAACTCGGCATTCAGGGCGGTGGCAAGGGTATCGACCCAGGTTTCGAGAGACTGCTCCAGGCCATCCACGTCTTCATCAAATTCCGTAAAGGCACCCTCAACAGACAGCACAGACACATAGTGTCCGTCACGGGTACTGAAGATATACGGCGCTTCGGTTTCTGGCCGACGGATGCGGTCCTCATCGGTCAGACGGATAATGGTGCGTAAATCGCAGTAATCGGGCAGTTCGCGGGAGAAGGTATGCCGTGAAGCGGCAGCGATAAAGGACTCAAGCGCATAAACCAGACGTTCAGACATGAAAGTCTCCGAAAGATAAAGCGGTATACGGCGAGTTCCCCGTATACCGGCTGCGTTAATCTAAAAGATGGCTGTCCGGGATGGCGGAGGGCGGCAGGATCAGGGCACAGCCTGTCAGCTCCTTCCTCAGCCAGGCACGACGGGGCCCGGCGGTTTCAGCCAGCAGGACGGAAAAATCGGCGGG
>NNCF01134384.1:0-14552 GCA_002313205.1 Laupala kohalensis
AGCTGCAAGTAAAACGCACATCATGGACGAGAATTGAGGTAGAGGATTTTATGAGTTATAAGGACGACAAAAGATAGCGACCCGGAGAGCGAGGGTGTGGGTGAGCTAGATCCTTAGCTTTTAAAATTGTCAAGAGGCAGTTGACGGGCGCAAGAATCTCAGTGAAGGCTTGGCGAGCGTTTACGAACCGTAGAGATAGAATATGTTAAAGAAATGGGTGTGACATTTTCAAATGACGAAACTTGTCTAAATTTAGTACTCTATTTTTATTAAAAAGCGTCAGGTTAGGATCACTAAGAGGACGGTTAAAAAAAGTTGATGTCGCAGAAGTGTAGAAATTTCCTAAAAAGGAATCGGTAGATTCGCCAGAAAGACGCACTCGTCTTGTTAAAAATAACAAATAACGATTCTCCATGTGGAGTATATTTTCAAGTATATTGGGAAAAAAAATCACATGGTTTTTTAAAACGAAGGACGTGAGCAAGATTTTGACCGACAGAGAAGGGGACGAGGTGATATACTCTCACGCACAGACGCTCCGTGTTCATCTTTCGATTTTGATCTTGATCCTAGCATTATATTACGGCATCATATTTGAGTATTACTATCTTTATTTGCAGAACAGTCTTGTAACTTCATTATCTCACTGATGATCATTACATCATGAGATGTTTGACTTTGAAATTTTCGATCATTAGGTCTCGAAGTTTTTTTATATTCAAGTTGCACCTATTTGACAACTTGAATTTATCTAAATTTTACGATGTTGTTTAAACTTTAGCTTTTCAAAGTTTACCCGAAAACGAGTTTGAAACTTAACGTTCTATTTTGTTCGGTATTGAGTGGTGACACAAAGACATTCTGATCGCACCTCGATAAATGACAATGAATTTTTACAACGAAAGAACTTTCGTTACGATGGTGAGGCGCTGTATTTTTAAGAAGGAGCGGGAACTTCTGCTGACGCAGGGTTCAATGGACGAGTGTTCTCTGACAATGAATGAAATGTCAGCTGAGAGAAGAAAGGGATCACCGCTCGAGTCAATACTATCCATGGCATTCCAACTAACCATTCCATTTGACTGATCTCAACATCTATCACAAACATAAATTTTTGTTTGCTGACTGCGAGCAGTACTAGTAGCGTGACAGCGAGAAGACTCAGTGCTACGACTAGAACAATAATGGCCCGTGTTTAGAACATTTGTTATTTAATTGTTAATTACTTAGAAAGATAAGCAATACTAATGGTTTCTCTTAATTCAATTCATACATCTAAATAGCATGTGATTCTAAATACCAAAAGAGTTTTAAAAAGAGTGGACAATTGTTTAGTGTTATGTAGGATATTGTGTGATTTTGGGAATATTTGCATGTCAGGTATAATTAAAATGTATAGCGTAAATAAATAATTGAGTCAAATTTAATTTTAATGCGTTTCCCCGTGGTAAGGAACCCTAATAGGTGTTTTTCACTTAATTAAACAATACGAACCTACTTTATGATTGTAATTGGCGTACAAGCTGGGTAGGGCAATTTTGTCAGATGAGTGATACCCACTACACTACCTCTTTTAATCAATAAAATTTCGTTACAATTGACCTAGCCCAACGTAGAGCCAACTTTTCCGGACACCTCTTTTAATTAATTAATTAGTTAAGTACGTTACATAATTCGCGTATTATTAATTGAGATTACAAAAAAGCGAGTCAGATGTGATACTATCTGTCCCCCTCCTAACATTAAAATATCTGTGGTAACCCCATCTGACACTAACGATTTTTTATTCTTTAAGTTTCTTAGACCTTTTTCTGATATGACACGCCGTGACAGTAAAGGAATTATATTCTAAAATACATTCTATCGTCGTGACTTCAAAATTATCATTAAACACTGACACGAAGTATTTATTGAATTGATTAGCTTTCTCTTCAGGTTTGTAAACTTTTGAGTTGCTATTTTCCGAATCATTCAAGAAAGGCAAATCTTCTTCCTTCCCCTTACATTTTGGCATATCGGTAAAACCTGATTACCGACCTTTTCTCTGTCTTAAATACCACTAAGAAACTTATTTCGAGCTAAGATTTTCTCCCTATTTATTTCTTTAGATAAGCTTTTAAAATTATATTGTAGTGTTACGTTCGCCTACTGTTGGTTGATCCAATCATCACCAACGCAATTTCTCAGATATGAAATAAAAGAGGATTGTCTTCCAATAAAATACGAGAACCGCGATAGATCTTTCCAAACGGAAGACTTATTTGTCCAATAAAATGTTCCTCTGACAAAAAATTGTTTGCAGTTGACATAATTTCAAGGAAATTTAAAAAATTTATTTTGCATGTCGGACAAGGTCATCTAAAAGTATATCGTTAGTGAGTTGTAAGCAAACAAAAAACGAAACATTTTTTGCGGGAAACATTTCACAAAAACCCTCATAATCTCGTAGTACCCACGACGTTATAGTATGATTAGAAAGGCCTAATTTGTCGGAGA
Organism: Laupala kohalensis; assembly: GCA_002313205.1. Classification (NCBI taxonomy): domain Eukaryota; kingdom Metazoa; phylum Arthropoda; class Insecta; order Orthoptera; family Trigonidiidae; genus Laupala; species Laupala kohalensis. The sequence goes on from NNCF01134384.1 coordinate 2,497, forward strand.
TTTATAGTTCAATATTTTTGCATACGCGTTCTTGTTTCTACAAGCGTGTAGGTTTGGAGGAATGAGCAAAAAAGAAGAACATTTTTTTCGGATTTTTCTCTAAACGCAGAAGTTTTGCGATGTGACAAAGTTAAACTTGGGATTCAGAAACCTCAAAAAAAGGGGGAGCCAGAAATCCTTTTATATATTTTTCCTTGATATCCTTTATTTTTAAGCGACTCAAATAATACTTCGCAGAAGATTACCCCGATATGGCGTCAAAAGAAACGTATTTGATTAAGGATAACTACCACACATTGCATACGATGTCCGAGAGATAGTATATTCTTCCAGTAGTTCAATAATTACAATAATTATCTTCATTTTTCGATCAAATGATCATTAGTACGTTGTACGGCTTGACTTTTGTACAATAAAGGTATTTTGTCGATAATTTCACTAATAATGATGTTCACGACCGGAGAGAAAAACTTGAATATAATACCTTATTTTTAAACGTGAAAAGTTACGTGTTTTTCGAACTTCATGTTGGTAAAATTTGGTACCGTAAAGTTATGTAAGAGAAAGCAACAAGTAGATATACCCGGGGCATTACGGAGAGGTAAACATCGATTTATAATATTTTGATTCCTTTAACATCACTACTTTTTTCAGAGATTAACAAGATTAAAATTGTTATTATGACAGAACAAACAAGAATTTTTTTAAATTACTTTCACTCTATAACTCTTCCTCTGAAGTATAAAAAATTTAAAGTACTACATATTCTCTTCATTAAAATTATTCTAAAGAATAGAGGATATTTTTCGAGTTCCTTAATTTTCAATTAAACAAATAATTGAACTTAATATATAAACAAATTTTCATTAATATCAATCTGGTCTGCTTATAATTTATAACAAATATAATACGTTTTGTATGAAAATGATGGTAAAAAATAAAATTAACACCATATGTGATGCACCTGAGTTAAGTGACTGGAACTTTTTACTGTTTGCTGAAATATTGTTCCGCCTTAACGACGTTTTGCTTATTTCAACTTATTTGACCGGAATGATTCGCGGGAATAGGGTTTTGAAATTATTATTTTTAGAAATACAGTAATAAAAACATGCAACTTCTAAAATTAGAGACTCTCTTCGATATTTCATTTTAAATTTTTCCTGAAACTTTAATATAAAGATCAACAGATTGCCGAGTATGAAGGAAAAGGCATGTTTGCCATGGAAAATTAATTAGCAGTGTGTGTGAGAACCAAAACGAAATTTCGTCCATTATATTGTAATAAAAAATTAGTTTCGGTGTTTTTTTTTGTAAATCCTTGTAAGAAATAGAAAGCCTCTTGTAATAGGACATTCGAACAACGAAGACATGTTACGACGATTTCGGAAGAAAAGTCTTGTTAATGTTGAAATACAGCAGAAGAGTGGTGGAAAGGGGGAAGCAACCCTCTTTTGAGCACGCGCCCAGACACTAGCTAAGTTATGTCAACGACGTCTGGCATATGTAATAATTTAAAAGGCTGGCTTCGCGGCGGAGGATTGGGACGACTGCCTGGTGATTTGAAAGGTCCTTTGTTAAAATTGGTGACCTCAATGTGTGGAGATTAATCAGACGGCCACCAGATCACGAGGCTAGGCGTTATATGATTAAAAGGTGATCAGTGGTTCGTTGATAGCGACGACAACGTCACCAACACTTTAACCACTCATTGGAGATCACGTGAGCAACAATTTACAGATGATTGGTTAAAAAGAGGAGGTGACGCAGCAGATGGGTGGACCTAAATTAACTGAGTTCGGTAGGAAAGGTGGAGACTATCATATTTAAACACCGACTCACACGCCTCAGTAAATCGATGCTATTCTATTATTCATATTTACACATTCTGACATTATTTTGTTCGATTAGAATCGGAACCTTAGATTCGATTATTATTCTATTCTCATCATTTTTAAGACATTATTAAGATGATTCTGACTATTATTATTCTTCTGTGAGATTATTATTATTACGAGATTTCGAGACGCAACACCACAAGATTTTCTAGTTTTTTATTATGATGGCGAAAATTATGAATAGTTTTCATCAAATTTCGATTAGTTCCTTAAGTCGATAGCCGACTCCGTCAAATTCAACTTCCGATGATATTATCGAATCAACTGGTCCGAAATCAATTTCAAATGATCGCAGGTAGAATCTACGAGGCCACATCACGAAGCGGTGCTTGGAAAGCGTTTGATCGGGCAGTTGATCCAATTGAGATGCCAAAGAGACGGCTCCGTTAGTCTTCGCAGCTCCGCCTCTTCCCTCCGATGACAGTTGATGTTGATTCGCTAGTATTGTCAGGTAATCATTTCGAAGGGTCAATTACAGCACTTTATTTCACCAATAATGTTTTATTAGATGTTTAATAAGTGTAGAAAGGCAAGGCAAATACTCTTGGCTGAGTAGATTCATTGGCTGCAGAATTGCATCAATTCCAGCGGATAGACTTTTATGTTGATGAATTATTCCATCAGCCAATGAACTCTCAGCTCCAATAATGTTTGAAAGGAGCAATTCCGTTAGTTATTCTGAAACATTAGAGGTAGCATAATATGTGTAGATTATTAGTAATTAGTGGCATGCATTTGGGGGCATTTTTAAAACGGGGACTACTAATAAGTGCAGTGTTCATGTATTCGTTCTAATAATTATCATATCAAAGTTTTATGGCAATGTTTTTCCTTTGAGAAAAGTTAATGTGGGTTTCTCGCGAATCACCGACCGTACCCAATCCCTTTTTCTAGATTGTAGCTAGAAGACACCTAGCCCTCGATATCAACCCTGCCGAGTGGGCCAGGTAAACGGACAGAAGACGTAGCTGTCATTCATTGATCTCTTCCAATCCAAAAATCTAATCTAATACAAAATGGCTAATTTTTCCCATGTTACAGCATGAAGTATATAGTATACAAATTTACCCTCTCGTCTCAACAAACGCGCCCACCTTGAAAGAAATAACACTTTGGGTAAATGTTTACGATATTTGTCCATCAAATATTGATTATTATTTACAAATTTGTATTGGAACTAATTTGTTTAATGACGCTTGTGGAATATTTCAAAAGAGATGAATTTTTTAATTTACATTCTGATGCATTATTAGCTTTCCGAATAATCATAAAATATATATTAAGTACGCATTCAAGAACATTGACATTATTATCAGTTATGTAATGTGTTATTCGTTTTGTCAACCATATTCTGAGAAACATGGGCAGTGTTGTCCTTTCATATTCTAAATTTAAAATGGATATCAATTATTGGAAAAAAGCTGACTGTAAACGCCTTTACAAAATTGGGCTAGATAAACAAGGTTTACTACCCATATGAAACTCATCAACTTAAACTAAACTCCCCTTCTATATCCAAAGACATTTTTCACACTTCTCTTCGTAGATTTTATATATTACCCATTTCTTTCAAGTATGGATCATTTTGTGTATGGTTACAACCAGAAATTAGTATAACTTTATTGTCAAAAAACAGTACAAACTGCGTATGACCACGTGGAGGACAATAAACTAATTTGTTCTCTGGAAGCAAGCAAGGGACCATCCCAACAATTCCGATCAAGGGCCCCTAGGCAGAGGCGGATTCAAAAATTTCAGTAAAAGTGCATACATAAGATAAAAAGTTATCTGCAAGTTATAATACATATATAATGTCAATATGTTTGTAATTTAACGCAAACATGTTTGTAAATTTACAAACTATAGATTATTCTGAGTTTGTAAGTTATTATCAAACTATAGATTATTCATAGAATAGTGTTTAAAAATCATAAGAGTTGAAAAAACACTAAATTCACGATTTCTTGTTACAATAAACACGCCCCTACTCAAAGCCTAGAGAACCTGTATAAGAAATCCACCTCTACACGAAGAAAAAACAGGGAAAAACCCGGGCCAGGATGGGGCTAGGGTATTTATGTACACTACCGTGCCAAAGTTGAGTACACGTAAAATTAAATTAATATGAGCCATAAACCACACAATCGTGCAAGAGAAGTGTTCTTGAAATAATTATAAGTTATTTAAAAAGTGCTACAGCAATGGCGTGATAAAGTACAAGACGAATTTAACTTTTATTAAAATCAATAAATTCTTTTACAGTGAAGAAGCACTGGTGCAGGAGGTAGTTTTTAACCGCGGATTTGAAGATATTCAATTTCATAATATCTTTTATATTCTTGGGCAGGGAATTATATAGAACGATTCCCGAATGATAAGGTCCTTTTTGGCAAAGAGTGGTTGACACTCTAGGGCGATGAATATTACTACTATTGCGTGTATTGTGTTCGTGAACGAGACTGTTTCGTATAAAGCAAGGGTGGCACTTCAGTAATTCGGTCTTAACAAACAAGAACGTTTCATAAATATAAATGCAGGGAAGTGTTAAGTGTCTATGTCATTTCACAATAGTAATACAAAATCTTTACCATAGGTTTCTTTTTCTTTAAACGGAATAAAATTAAAAATAGTTATGAATAAAAAATTCTTAGGTCTCCATATTCAAGAGAACCTCAAAGGGAATTGTCACGTTGACAATCTTAATTCCCAATTAAGCAAATTGTGTTACGCATTCCGAAAATTCCACTTATTTCCCGTTGCGTATATTTTGAAAACGTTTACTCCCATTTATGTTACGGCATTACCTTCTGGGGAAATTCCGGTCAGAGTATTCAAACTATCAGAATTCAGAAGAGGATACTTCGGATAATTTGTAAATCTCAACCCCGTAACTCTTGTAAACTTTTATTAAAGGAATTAAATATCTTAAAACTTCCCTGCATTTATATTTATGAAACGGTTTTGTTTGTTAAGACCGAATTACTGAAGTGCCACCCTTGCTTTATACGAAACACTCTCGTTCACCAACACAATACTCGCAATAGTAATAATATTCATCGGCCTAGAATGTCAATCACTCTTTGCCAAAAAGGACCGCATCTTTCAGGAATCGTTCTGTATAATTCTCTGCCTAAGAATATAAAAGACATTATGAAATTGAATAGTTTCAAATCTGCGGTTAAAAACTACTTCCTGCACCAGTGCATTTGCACTGTAGAAAATTTTATTGATTTTAATAAAAGTTAAATCCGTCTTGTACTTTATCACGCCATTGCTATAGCCTGTTTTTAAATAACTTATAACAATTTCAAAAACTATTTTCTTGCATGATTGAGTTGTCTTATGGCTCATATTAATTTAGTTTTATGTGTACTCTACTTTGGCAAGGTTGTGTATATTAATTCTGTAACCGCATCTTGGCCTGGGTTTTTTTTCGGTTTTCCTTCGGGTAGAGGCGGATTTCTTATACAGGTTCTCTAGTCTCTGTCTAGGTGCGTGTTTATTGTAACAATAAATCGTGAATTTAGTTTTTTTTTAACTCCTATAATTTTTAAACACAATACTCAGAATAATCTATAGTTCGATAATAACTTCTACATGTAAATTTACAAACATGTTTGCGTTAATAAACAAACATGTGAGCTAGTGAAGATTGAACAAAAGGGTTTATAATATTGTGGTCTCACTATGGTATAACAGTTTCCTTTGCCTGATTGAAAAATATGACTTGACTCAAAGGGTGATAAATATCTTATTCAATTACATTTAATTAGTTCATTACGAAAAAAAGATACCAAAAAATTTAATTTCCTCTCTTTTGTGAAACCGCTCATTGGGTAATTTACCTCCATTAATCGGAAGAAAGTTACTAAATATGTACCAAATTTTAATTATTTCTAAATTCTTTTTTATATATTTGTAAAAACATAAAACAAAATATTTCATTATGTAACCCTCCTTGGAAGCATTTTGTTATTATCAAGAATTTAAAAATGCATGACGATGGATGAGGCATAATGTAACATATCTATTACTTTGTATGCATATCGCAATTTCTGTAAAACCTTTTGAAGGAAGGAAATTTATTGAGAGAAATGTGTAACAAACACGTCCTGTCTACAATACTGTATGACGCACGTATACACGCCTCCCCATAACGCCCACGCCTTTCAACTTTGCCCTCGCGCACAACAAAAGTTGATGATTTCCATACGGTTCCAATGAACCACAAAAATGCTCGCATTCGTACTCCACACGAATGATAAACATTCGCCATCGCGTGTTTATTTATCAACCACAGCCCTCTGTACGCAAGAGTTCCAAGTCATAGCATCAAAGTCATGGCCAACACATTCCAAGGCCAATACAAGGAATAATAAACGAACACATGGTTCGCTATAAATTCTATGCAAGATGCTATTCATGAATACATGAGCACAGTAAATAAATAATTATCTATAACAGCATCCACAAGACCTACTCCTTATATTGGCATCTATAACAGCATCCACAAGACCTACTGATATTGGTTTAGATGCTCAGATATCTCCACTTAATAAGCTACTCTTGGCAACCGAAAACAATTATTCTTCCTGCCTTAACGAGCCGTGTCAGACGCACTACATATATCCGACTTCTTCGTCTCGACGAGCACATGCAATTTTCCGCTCCGAGATATTCAAAAGTCAAGCTTCGCTGTTCAGAATCCTGAACCGAATTCAAGCCACATACTGGCCGCTGCATTCAATAATATGCACTTCCACATCTTGGGACGCATATACAAATAATTACGAAGAAAGTACGAAACGCTGAACGCGAGTCAAGCTCAGCCAGAATTCTATTCAAGACATCGTCGACACCAGATCCTTGAAGAACTTGCCTTCAAGCACATTCTGGAACCCGACGGCAGAGATCTTCTCGCTCCGACGCCAAATACCGAGGAACTTCGCCCCCGGAACGGCGCGGCTACAGAACCCGAAGATTACAAGACACCACGACTAGACTCCTAGCAGGAAGCACTTCCACACGCAAGAACGCTCAACCCAGCAGATCGCCATCGCCGACGCTGCATTTCCTGAGGGTCTAACAACGCGGACTGTCGCCACAGACGTCACTCTTCAAAACACAAGTCCAGGCGGCATCCCAGGTTCATTGTATGTCTGCATGTCATACGGTGTCTTAAATATCTTATCGTTCTTTATTGTTCAACCAAAACAGGTCTACGTTAATAAATTGTTCTAAGACCATATTGAAAACCAAGCATTTTATTTATTTTGTGAAAGAGGAGATTTTGTTATAAATCAACCAGATCTCCACCCTACACAACAAGTGGATCACTAATAGTCATTATTGTCTTCACCAAGACTGATAATGTTTGACTGTCGTATTGTAAATGAACAATTGGTAATTCATGAATTGTCATCTGTGCTGAGATGTTGTATGTCTTTTCTTCATAAGATGACACAGGAACTTCACGATCTAGAAGACTTTACTAAGCCTTAAAGAGTAAGATGTGTGGTGTGTAGAAAAGAAATGGTATGAATGTATTATTTCGTTTTCAAGATCATTACCTATGACAGTCCTTCATTGCTTATGAGGATAGAATAAATAATGTCAAAATTGTAGTTGATCTTTTCTCTAATTATGAAAACAAACCTGTGAATACTCTATTTAGAACACTTATTATAATCTTGTAGTGATAAAATAGTCCTAACCAAATATTTATAATACATATTTTATATTTCCCAATTAGATGTGAGGAAAGAGTCTTCATTGACTGACTGGCAAATCTGGTGAGAAACTATTTGAATTGTATTAAAAAATACGTCAGATGTTTGAAGGTACTGAAACAGAAATGGTGTCGTCATAAACTAAAGTACTACTAAGGCACATGGTGATGAAATAAGTTACCAACAAATATTATAATTTTGCTATTATACTTTAGTTTGTTTAGTTAGTGATGAACATTAAACAATATAACATGTTTATCTAATTTTATGTTTAGTGAAGTATGTCCCCCATTAATACCTCCTTGGTGACATCACTTCTTCTTCAGATGTGGTATTTTGTCATATTGGATGTATTTGCATGTATAATTTATAGGTTGATGACAAATGTGTGTAGACTTTGGTTATTGTATATAGTACAGTACTGTAATATGAAGAGTTCAGTGCAATATTAAGATATTTCATTTCTTGTGCATATGTCTATATTGTGGCCATGGGCAAATCAAGATAGGCATTAAATATTGTGCTGTGTATGCACATAAATATTAAACTGTATTTTTTTTTAAACCTTTCCACTGATTTCAAATTGAAATATTTTATTATTAATGATTTCATAATCAATACCTCTCTGAGTTTCAGCATTACAGTTCCAAAGGTCTGTTACTGGAAGAAAGTGTATGATAAATATAGATTTGCATTTCTAATTTAACATACAATTTAAATAAAACAATATTTTCTTTTATTATATTATAAACTGTAGTAAAGCATTCAAAGCAAATATGTCATGAAAAATAATAATAGAAATAAGTGAGAGTTTGGTAAAATATGTAGTCTTTTTGAGTGAGGGTTGGAATAGCGGTGACATTTCAAATTTTCTTGTTGTAGGGTCGCATACAAAGCAGACTAATATTTTCTAGATTTTGTTAGTGTTTCATTCTGGCAAAAGTCAAGTATCAACTTAATTTGCTGTTCAGAAACTTTGCACATCATTTCTTTATTAAGTATATTCCTAATATAATCTTAATTCTAAAGAGCCAATAATATAATTTTATTGTAATAAATAGCTTATTAAGACATGTGTCAACATAATTGCACTGTCTTCTATCTTTGCAAAAACAGAAACAGACAATTGTAAGTTTACAAATATTTTCGGTTTTGTCTCTTTAATACTTAATCATAAAAAGTGTTGTTCCTTTAAGAAATAACTACCCACTATTATTTGAATGGACTTGTTATTTTGTGTTATTTTCATTTTGAGAGGAGTGAATCATAATCCATTTACTGAAATAATGATCAGTAGATACAGAAATCTGACTTTTTGTCAGTTAAAAATGGTAGCTACTTTGAATGACATCACCGGGTGCGAAGTATTCTTCTGTTGATGCGACTTTCAAAATTATACTTGATTTTCTACTAAAAATTACATTATTAACTAAAAAAATAGTTCTCCAAACGCTAGCACTCTCCAATCCCGTCATAACGGAACTTAATTATATCAAGACCTCCATACCCTCCACGGAACGTTATGTTTGGTAGAAGAAAAATGCCTGCTTTCTTCAGCCGGTGTCAAAAAAACATGCATAGTAATGAAACAGTTTAGAAAACACGCAGACGCATCAGTGCTGCAGTATACATTGGCCATCTGTCATTTACTTTGTATAATTCTGCTGTAAACATATCAAAACATGGTCAAAAAGATTATAAACCATGGAGTGTAAAAGATACTCAATGTAATAAATACCGATTTGCAGGCGACGAGAATTGCGTTGCCAATCAGCGACCAATCAAAGACCTTTGACTACACTTTCTCCATCAGTTCAGTGAGAGTTGTAACGAAGTGTGTGTATATGTGTGCTTGGACAAAAGAAATACTGCGAGGGGTATTTTCAATCACTAGATGCAGCTTCATCCAGGTAAGGTATTAAACTTACAAATTATAAGATATGTATTCAAAAATGTTAATGTTAATGTGATGATGATATTTTCCCTATGTGTACGCGTCAGTTAATCACGGCACAATCTAGGATTATAGTGATGAGGGGGAGAGCACAAATTATATCGTATTTTACAGTACACAACTTTTTCATAACGCTGGCTTAATGCATACTCAGTGCATGTTCTTTGACACCAGCAGAGGAAAGCAGGCCTTATGTTTATGAGCTATTATAAATTTTGGGCGGACAGTGCAGAGCACTCGTGTCTTTTTCTTCAATACCTTCGGGTAAAATAAAATTATCAGGCGAAAGAAAATTCATTGTTTAAGTAGAGTGTAAGTAATTTTCACCTACAAAAATATATAATTCCACCCTGTGGAGGAGAGGCGACTTGTCGAGCATTGCCGTGAAATAGATTGAATGACGAAATAAGACAAAATGGACCGTGTATTGACTACGTTAGGAAAACTGTTCAAAAAGAAAAAAAATCCAGCATTGCCGAACTTGAACTTCGAAAATTTCCAAAACTTGCGAAGGAACGTTTCAATTTGGGATCTTATTATTTTTAAATCCAGACTATTTCCCAATCTTAATTTTAGGGGAATAATAAAATTTAATCTCAAAAACATGTTTATTTTACTAATTCTTTTTTTACATTAGATATTAAGAATTCATAATTAGATGTTAAATTTGAATAAGTAAATAAAAACTTTTGTCCTTTTATGGATAAATAATACTTACATTTTCTGTGAAGAACTCACAGAATGGATGTTAATTATAGTAGTTAAATTTGAATGTCTAAACTTTTTTATGATTTTTTAATTTTATTTTTGACTCTGCTTGACTAACTGATATGCCATGGAGTTATACTCTGCCTATTGAGCATCGTCGCATTCCTGTACTCACTTATTTACTCATGCTGACAAATAAGACGATGGAATATACACCCAAAATAATGTTGGGATCGGAAGCAGACAGGTTTTTGAACCTTTTTTAAACTCTCTAAACAAGTTATTCATTTCACAACAACAACATATATGTTATGTACATTTATTACAACATGTCATAATTTCTTTCCTCCAGGTTACCCATATTTTAAAAAATGTCATTATGTTGTTTTCGAACTATTGGAGTAATCCAAAAAGTATGAGTGTCCCCAATTCAGACCTTGACAGGAGCCCCAAGTTACTTGTTCTTGTGGTGAGTGTTTCCTTGGTCATGAGTTAAGAGTGGTCATTGAGTTAAATAAATTTTATTCAATTTTTATGTCATCACATTCCCCATATTACTTTTATACATATTTGTTTATTTTGTAACATTAAGTTTCCTTGTTAAAAATTGTCTCTTTCTAGGTATTTCTTTCTAATTTTGTTTTGTGGCAACTAATTTAATCTTCAATAATTTTTTTCATTTTATTACAATCAGTCCAGTATCTCGGCCGAAGAACTAATACCTGGGTTTAAGTCTCATTGTGTCTTTGTCTCTGTTTTAGGTCACTATCTCTTCCTTTCACATTTGTCTCGCCTAGTTGAATCTCTCTCTCTCTCTCTCTCTCTCTTAATTAAGAATGTGCTATTACTTATGTATATATATGTAATATAATTTTTTCAATCAGTAATATTTAGAAATTTTTTTTCTAAATGAAATATTTTCTTGGGGAAGTAAAGCTGCTTGATAATTTCTAAAAATTACCATGAAATATTAAAGGTATTCCTATACTACTTAATATGATGCAAATCATTCAGAATAATGATAAAATATATAAAAAATTGCGAACCGTTATAATAAGAAGTACTACTAAAAATTCATTGAGAAGTATAATTATAGTCATGGTTTGTTAACCAATAAACTAATACCGAATAAAACGATCTAATTTTAAAAACATTATATTTTACTCCTTTATTTCCCCGTTTTAAAATTTATTGACAATTGTTCGATTCAGAGATTGTAATTTATACGTTTTGTTTTATTGTATATAATTGTTTCATTTTTATTATTCATTGTAAGTTTAATTTATAAGGTTGTCAAAATTAAGAAATTTTTTTAAATAGGGACCTATTTTGACCATGGTAGTACCCAGCTGTTATTGATTTTTCTGTATTACAGATGACGTGAGACCATCACTCAAGAGTACCAGTTTTGCCTGATATGATCCGCACGAGGGATTGAAACGTTGTATTTTATTTTAATTGTCTTCTTAAGTAAATATGTCTGTTTTTTTAATAAGGTGATCTTATTTGGCATTAAGTTAACTGCAGATGGAAAATATGACTCTACCAATTAACTAATTCTCTTTCCATTGTTATCGGGATCGCAACGTATATTAGCTTCTTTAGAACCCACTGACAGCGTGTCATTAATTGGACTAGCGAGGATAGTCATTCCGTTCACACGACGAATACACTTGACAAAATCAAAACAAGGAAAAATGTTCGTTCTATTAGTCACGGAAAGTGCACAGTGTGGGATCTGGATCGTAATCAAGGATGGAGGGGCTA